>JAOWBL010012561.1:0-18487 GCA_028564865.1 Zenarchopterus dispar | reverse complement strand
GCATTTGGAAACAGGCAGGCTTTCTGTGTAAGAGTTTTAAATGTTATTTAAAACCCTATTTAATCAAAGAATTGTGATTGTCATTCTTTCATTATTATATATTTTACACAAATTTCTATTAATATTTTGTAGATGTGTTTTTATTTTATTTTATTCTATTTTGTATGATTGTATTTCTAAATTTATGAGCATTTTATGTTTTTTTGGATTGTATTATTTCCTCTATTTTATTTGGGCGGAGGCTTCATATAAGCCCTTTGGGCTTTTGCCTCTTCCTGCACTGTTATTATTTTTTTTCTTCTTGATATTTTGATCTGCATTTTTAACTGTGCCAAAATAAATCAAATCAAAATCAAATCAAACGCATTAAAGAACACAACAGGTATGATTTGACCCAAATGATTCTTTGATTCCAGTCAGGATAAAATGAAACATTCCTGGATCCCTATCAACATCAAATAAATCCCCTCTACACTGAGCTCCACCTCTGGTGAATTTCACAACCTAAATCATCTCTTTATTGGTGTACCTCCACCTTTTCTTGGAAGACAGAAGGGGTAGGCTCTCTGAATAGGAGACATGGGTATAGATAATAGATGATAATAAGTAGACATTTTTGAATATCATGCTTAAAAACTGTATCAACAACATTACATCCTTGTCAGAGATGAGATTTTCTTAAATGTGTCCAAGATAGTTTTGAATCCACACCCTGAACACTTTTAAATACACACATCATGTGGAGTAACACAGTCGGGGCAAATGCTTTTTGGCTAAAAAAAAAAAAAATTAAATAAACACAGACTTTGAATCATGATATGAATCCAGGACTTGTTTATGCACAATTGTGGAGAAATATTCAATTAGAAGAGTGTAAGTGTCATTATACACTCTAGAGTCAGACTTCAGAACTAACACGTCACGTTTTGACAGGCGGTAAAACCTGAAAACGATGTGTGCGCTTAAGCTGCTGTGGTAGCGATAAACAAAACAGTAACTGTAACCAGAGCTTTTATTGTGGTAAAAGCTGTGTGCCATCAGACCAGTGTTCCAGTATGATGCCAGATGGGCTTCTGGCTTTTTTTTATGGGTCTCAGTGTGAAGCTTAATGCTGAAAAATGTATTATTTTCTGTTTGTTACACACACAAAAAAATCATAGATGATTATATCCATTACGCCTGCCATAAAAACACCTGGAAAGAGGCAGAACATAGGACTGGGGAGAGAGGAAAAAGAAAAAAAAAATCCTGCAAATCACTGAATGCATATCTCAGTAATTCACATGGGATTAAAATGAATCTATCATCTGTGTTTATTGAAATAGCATAAGTATTTGTCTATGTAATTTTGACTTTACAAATCAACAATATGGTATGTTTGTGCTGAATTTATATCATAAATGACCTCCATAGTTATTACAGATTACAGAAAGTCTTTAAGTAATACTAGTCCTGTGCAATTAGGGCAGAAATTAAACAAGTAAAAAAAAAAATATTTACAGATCTGATTGTTGAAATTGAATGTTTCCATCAGTATGGAGTATGAATTAACAACAATGGGCACATATTTAAGTTAAATCCTCAGATGTTTCCAAGGAAACCACGTTGCAGTGGTATATAACGTGATTTACAGGGACTGATAAGCAGCAATGACAGGTGAATAACCTGAGTCTGTTACCCTCTTACCTCCGTCACCTCTGTGTTACAGAACGGGCAGACGTATTGCAGGAGGAGACCCTGTGACTGTGGAGACCCTGATGAGGACTTGTACTGCTGTCCTGGCTGTGACAACAGACCCAGCAGTCAGTGTCTGGACCAGAGTGGTCGCACGCTCTACCGCAGCGGGGCATCTTGGCTGTACGGTTGTCAGCAGTGTCGTTGCATGGTCTGTATATAAAAACAAATGCTCACACACTCACAGAGGGGATACAGAGACTTTCTCAACACAAGTTAAGGCAGAGGATAGCACGGTGGCTTGATGGAACAGAGAGAGGGTTCCTGGTTCAAATACAGCAAGATGCTGTATGTGTGGACTTTCCACGTTTTCTCCTGTGCTTGCATAGATTTTCTTTAGGTATTACAGCTTCCTCCCGCAATCCAAAGACATTTCTGTATGGTTAACTGGAGGTTCTTAATTACCCGTGCAGTTAGTGTAAGTGATTGGTTGTCTATAGGTGAACCTGTTCAGGGTGTACCCTTGCCTTTCACCCAAATGGAGCTGGGATAGGCTCCATGACTAAATAGGAATAAGCAGGTGTAGATAATCAATGGAAATTAAAGCAGTGTTCATCACTGATCTGTAGCTCATCTGTATGTAAAGGCTGAAATAATTACCACCTTTCTAATTTGAGATGTGGCAGCCTATTAACGTGTAATTTGTAACCGCATCTTCACAATGCAACCAACACACAGGAACAATTCTGATGACTTTTTTTCCCCTCCTCTTCTCTGCTTACCTGGGCCTATGTCTTCACAGGAGGGAGAGGTAGACTGCTGGCCCCTAGTGTGTCCCATGTTGATGTGCGAGTACACGTCAGTGGCGGAGGGCGAATGCTGCCCGCGCTGCGTCGCAGACCCCTGCCTGGCTGACAACCTGTCGTATGACATCCGGCAGACGTGCAAGGACCCCGCAGGCGTCAGCCGCCTGAGTGGGGACACATGGCAAATGCCCAAGTCAGCCTGCACCACCTGCAAGTGTAAGGTAGGTCAATGGAAAATCCAGGACAATGCCAGTCCCTTTTCAAACTCGAGTCCACAACAAATTGCACATTTCCATTGTATTTGTTTGTGCTGTCAATGGTCAAGGGTCTAGGGTTGAGGCTCAGGGTGCTGATGTAAGCAAACAAAAGAAACACGATTAACCAAGAGGTGCAGACGATTTGCTGATGTTCCCTGGAAAGATTAGGTCGTCCAGATGAGTTCAACACATCATTAAAAGATGATACTCTCTCTGGGTGTTTTAATCCTTTTTTTTCTTTTTTTTTTTTTAATAAGAATGTGTTTTAATCCTTGAGCCCTTGCTGCATTATCCTGATCAAGAAAACACCCAGACTTTCTTTCGTCAGATAAATTGCATTCCTCTGCTAAAGCCCCTCGTAAACATTTCCCCGGCTTTCCCAAGACAGAGATTCCTGCTAATTCCTGCTAATGAAGGACTCCAAGTAATATTTTGGCTCATTCGTTTTGGTTTGAGATGCTCCTTCTCCAGCATGAAATTTTCAATGCTTCAACTGTAAACATTGGTTTTGGAGTCTGGCCAAAAGGAAATGGAGCTTAACCACCTGGAATGCAGTTTTGCCAACTCCTTTTGGATCTAAATATGGGAAAGACTAATGTCTGCCCTGGTCACTAGGGGCATTGATCCCTGCACATGGGTTAGTTTACTTGTGTGATGATGCCATTTTGGAAACTCTGAGCATTCTAAAAAATACCTCGTCATTTAATTACCAGCTTCATGTATTTGATCTTGATAAAGGAGGAACTAAATCAAAAAAAGACAAGGAGGATTCCCAGTGTACAATAAGCTGAATATGTAGTTGCCTTCCAGATATGTTTAATTTGGAATTTGACATTCCAAATTGCCGATAGATTCATTTTTCAGATGAAAAGAAGTTTCAGATGATTGCGATAAAAGGATTTTTTTCAGGAATCTTTATGTGAAGGAAAAAACTTTTCCTCAGGTACATATTTTTAGGGGTAAGCGAGAATTATCCGTTAAATTTATCACTAATTATCTCGGCTTGATCCTGTTTCTTCCACTCTTGTAAAATTGTTCAACTGTTTTTCTCAGCAGGGATTATGATAATTACCTGCTGTTTACAGTCACCTTTCAGACAGCTTTTAACATGGCTTTAATTAAACCACTTTGGGAAAAAAGAAAATATGGATTTGTCTGTCTTCTCTAACTACAAACTCATCTACAATCCTAAATAAGAAAAAGGAAAAATGCAAATTAAAAAGACATTCATACCTACATAAAACTATTTCACTGCAGACACTCTAAACCCAAGATACTTCATGTTTTGTCTTTTCAACATTATTTCATTTGTTATTATAGATCCTGTCTTGTATATCCAGTCTGTTATAAAATGAGTGTCTTCCCATTACCAGAGGATTCAGAAATAAAATTTAGGAGGTAGGAACCGTGACAGCTGACCATTTCCAGCTGTTGTCTTTATAACAGCATAGGAGCCCGGTAGGATCCACTGACCACACAGATTTGGTGGAGGGGGCTTAATAATGTCTTCTCCTGCCTAAAGGTTATGCAGTCAGCACTGAGTCAACCTCATCCTCATACCCAGGTGTTTTTAGGACTACACCAGGAACAAACCTACTGATAGCATTTTTTGGAACTTCTGTGGTGCCGGACATGTCCTATTGATCAAGGGCCTGTAAAACTACCCCTGAACCCCACTAATGGAAACCTGTCCATTCCAAAGAAGAAGAAAAAAGTCTGAACTGTTACTATTTCAAGGCTTAAAAGATGTTCTGGCGTTAAAGATATAAAATGTCATTTTGTTTAATTCTTTCTACAAACACATTAATTGCCTGGGGTTACCACATTTTTGGCTTCAAATTGTTCACACACCTTCTGTTGGGAACAGGTCAGGACTGCAGACTGGCCATGGTACCCTCTTTTTTTCATCAGCCATTCCTTTGTAAGGTCTGCACTGTGGTTTTGTGTTATGTTTAAAAAATGCATGGGTATCACAGGAAAAAATGTTATCTTGAAGGGAGGACACGTTGTTCTCGATGTACTTCTCTGGATTAATGTTGCCCTTACAGACGGGCACTGATATAACCCTTTACTATCTCAGATATAGCTTTACGACTTGTTGCTGTGAACAACATAGATACTCCTGTTAGTCTTTGGTCTGGAGCACACACTGCCCATTTCTTCCAAATAAGAAGAAATATCATCTCTTCTGACTAGAATACATATTTTGTCTTAGATAAGCATAAAATATTTATTTGTCTTTTATGCTTTAACTTTCCTCCAGATTTCTTGAGAATTTCATTTATTTATTACACTCTTAGTCTGTAAATGTTTTTTGAAGTGTTATTTGCTTGTCATATATTTAACTAATTTACCATTTACCATATGTGTTTACAGACTGTAAATACACTACTCATCTTTGCACCTTAAACACTCAGGCTTTCATGGAAACTCTTTTTGAACCAAATCATGATTATTGTCACTTATGTCACTTACTTACGTCATTTATTTTGAACGCTGAAGGCCTAAATTGCTGATATATATATGTATATATATGTATATATACATGTATATGTGTGTATATATATATATTCTATTCTATTTTCACTTTTTGAAGTGAATCAATAAAAACACATTTTTGAAAAAATTCAATGCCTTTGCTAAAAGTAAAAAAAAAAAGAAGAAGAACTGCATTTGTGCTCTGAATTAAGTTATTATATTTAACACTGCCTGGCCAAAAGAAAAAGTCATGTCCTGGATTTAATTAAACAAATAAGTAAGAGTCTGTTGCAGAACTAGCCAGGTGTACCTAATAAAGTGGCTGGTTCACCTGGAGGCTAATTATTTAACCCGAACTGATGCAGTGGGAGGTTCTTCTTATTCTCATTCTGCGGGTGTGGTAAAGATGTTTTTTCAGAAGGATCATCTTATTGCTCTTCATCAAGCTTGCTAAACCAAGGAGATCACCAGAACTACACAAAGTGGGTTCAAAACTGTCCCAAGCATTTTTTAAACCTGAAGTGATAACGATGAGTCATCATATTCCAGAAAGAAAGAAAAAAATCTTGAATTATTGTGATTTTACATTCGATGAACTCTAACTGTAGATCTCTTCTCAATGTTTAAAAGTGAAAGCAAAAATATTCGTGAGGACCATATGGATTATTAGGACAAAACACCTGCGTAGACTTAGAAAAGGAAAAAGGGGGGGAAAAAAACATCAGTGAGAATAATCAAAACGTAAAAAAGTCTTTAATTTGCCAAGGTGCAAAGGTGCAAAAGGACTGGACTCCGGAGCAGTGGACTTAAAGTCTTAAATCCAGATTCACTCAGTTGCAGAGGGATGGATGAAAAAGAACTGATGTCCTCCTGCCCAGTGCCTGCTGTGTAAACCCGTGGGAACAGTATGATGATGTGAGCTCGTGTCGGTTGATCAGGTCTAGGTTCAGGTGAGGTCAGCTGAGAACTTTAACACACTACAAGAACAGGGTTTTCCATCAATACATGTTTTCCTCCCTGATGAGACCAGCATATTCCAAGATGACAATCCCAGAAGACAGAGCCTGAAAAACACTGAAAAGGTGGCAGGAGACAGGATGCGCTGTGCAGACATTAACCTCGTTGAGAATCTTTAGGATGTGCTCGAGAAGAGTCTATTTCCCTATCATCAATACAAATGACAAGTAGACAACTCCAGAAGGAGTTAAATGTTATGTTTCATAAAATCAGCAAAATAACGCCACAGTGAATGTAAGCCAAAATCAAAGCTAAAAGGTGATCAAAAGATAATTCTGCGACTTTTATATTACCATAAGAGTAATTAAAGTCTCTGATTTTCTGTTTTGTTCAGAATGGGAACGTTTGCTGCTCGGTGGATCTCGACTGCCTTCAGAACAACTGAAACTCTGTCGCCGCAGGACCGCCACACGCCCTCCATCATCCGACGACATCTCCCAGGATTCATAAGACAGACTTGTGCTCACGTGTGCATGGCGGCATGCACAGAGAAAACACACGCTGGACGGACTTGGGTGTTGAAACTGAATTTTTTTACGGTAACCAGTGGTGATCGGTGAATGAGTGTGACTCAGGAGGAAACTGAGCCCACAGTCACACTCACCACAGTCACTGTGTTGTGCACACATCCTTTTTGTTTGATGCCATTTCACTCGATGTCCTGAGCAAACCCGTGTATCGTCTTGAATCACAAACCAGAAAAAACAGCTGGTCAGATGTTGAGGTGCTTCATTTGTATCTATCACCTAAGCGAAGGCTCACATTTGCTCGGTCACTTGCAGAAAATTGTTGTAAAACATTGATTGTTGTGGTGACAAAAAGGAATGCATTCACTTGAAAATGACTAAGGATTTTTTTTAGCATCAAGTGATGATGTCAGATCAGTTTTTAATCCAGTATAAGTTCTCTTGTGGTCATTTTTATCATCATTTACCCAGATAATGTTTAAAAAGGGAGAATTTTCAACCTGAAGACTTCACGAAATGGTCCACAATGAATGACAACAGCAGAGTTGTGCTACTATAAGTAAAACTGGATTTCAATTATCTTTGTCTTTTCACTCTAAGAACTTGAAACAATTATATGATTGAGATTTTCTAAGCTGTTTCACTTACAATTTTTTTTTTAGGGTATATGATGTCAGATATTAATTATTAACCTCAAGTCATTTTCAGCTTTCATTTGTTGAGTCAGTCCATGATCAGGCTTAGATCACAGCCCACTCCCACATGTAATCACATTCTGATACAGTTAGCTGTTCCTCCCAGGATGTATGATGGCGCTCCTTCAGATCTTCACCTCAACTCTGCCATCGAGGTCAGAAATCCCGTCACAATCTACCCAGTCGGCATTTTTTTTTTTTTTTGCATAAATGTCAGTCAGTCACGAGAAAGATAGTCACTTCTGGAAAAAAACAATGGACATTGTCACATTTTCATTTCTGATATACAATTGATAGCTGCTTTTTTTTAGCTACACCCAGGTGAGTTGTCAGATGTGAAGGGAGGCTGGACGACCCTGCGATACTTTCAACAAGAAAATACATCTTTCAGTGTTATACCCCAACACGCTAATGAAACTAAGATTAAAACAGTTGTGATAGTTCCAGCAAGAAATTAAACCTACTTTCACTCCTGCCACACGTAAATAATTTCTTTTAGCCATTTAGCCCAATTAACCCCGTTTATTGAGGACCATCTAACGTGTACCACCTTGGTTAATTGAAGCATTTTTGCTTGACTGGGATCAACAGAAAGTGCATGGGCTAAATTTACCATGAGCTCTAGCATTTTCTTTACCTCAAAAGGTTTTATAGTGGCAGCATCAAGCCCTGTATTGGCAGGTTTTGATCTGAGATTAATTTCAAATAAGACAATATTTGTCTTAGATGTCTTTTTTCTTCATCTGGAGAAAGTGGAGCTCCACTCTCAAGTGGTTGAACTAGAATATCAGGACAAGGTGCTTCATAAACTGGAGGTCGGGTTTTTCTGGTCCACAGTGGAGCTCCACCTCTCCACAATCCAGACTAAAAAGTGAAGCACATTTGGAGCCAGTCCTGTGTTGTTAAACATGTACTACCGCCCCTTGTTTCATTCAACAAATTGAATTTTAAATTGTGATTTGTAAATGTTAATTAAGGGAATCTAATCTGTGCGTTCTAAGTAGAGGGACAAAATGAAATTGGCACCATAAATTAACCATCAGCTGTCCCAATTTTTAAAAACTGGCATCATATCGGTTCACCTCTACTCCTTCCCTCGGTCTTCAAGTTCTTAAAACGCCAAACCCAAAATGATCTACATCCCTTACAGCATCTCAGCACTGAACTGGTGCAAACCTCTCGATTCATTAACACTTCTTCCTCCCACACCTTCGCTCAGCATCACCCTCGCCCTGACGAGGGTGAACACCAGATGCTTGCATTTAACAAGTCACGTTATCAGAAGCCTCTGATCGCGGTGCTATAGAGCGCAACAGATTTTTGCGGGCCAAAGCAGAGGAAGCATCAGCCAGAGCTGCTGACGAAATCTGTGCAGCTCGTGGCGGAGTGAACTTCTCCGGCGTCTCTCCGGGCTCCTTGGGTCAGGACCATATGGAACACAGTGGCGGAGGGACAAAAAAAGAAAGAAAGCTGGAGCGAGTGAGGATAATTAAAGCGATGTCACGCAGTCCAGAATTTGAGTATGCCAGAAGGTCACCAAGTGTTGAATCCGTTTACCAACAGCCTGGTTTATTAAGGCAGAGGGGTCCAGTGCTATTCCCGCCACAATTGACAGCTCTTCAGCCCCCGTACTCTCCTCCAGATCTCTCCTTATGCTTAGCTCGAGAACCCTCAAAAAAACTGAAATGTTGTTCCTCAAGTATCATTGTTATCACCATGCATTACTTTTTTTTTTTGGTTTTATAAGAAACTACAGGGAAATCCTGGCAATTAAATGAGTTAAGATATTGAAAATAATTACCCGATAAGACAAAATACAACTTGACATATTCACCTTCTCTTCCAGTGAAAAGCTTTTTCAGTAAATGTCTTATTAATAAAATGATTTAACTAGAAGTTGTTTAAGAGCAAGGTCCATTTTGGTTCCAGCTCTACACGGCCCTCTTTGGCTTGCTTTCATAGCTGCAAATATTCAGACTCATTTCTCTTCCTCAGAAGAATTTTTCTTTTTTTTTTTTTTTCTTGCTGCCTCAGAATGATAAAATAACATATTTCAAGGCTTGATATAACCCATCACATTGAAAATGAACATTTCATTTGATTTCTTTCAAAGTTGTTTCTCAGAAATACCAATATTCACTGAAGTCGGGGTGAATTTTCGAAGGCTTGACAAAACTGCATGGCTTTGCATGGCTTCATTTTAGACAAAAATCGGAGGTGGTGTATAAAAAGATGTTCGCTTAGTGCACCTTGTCAAGACTGCAGAGATGGCAGTCGAGTCGCATTTAGAAGATAAGAATCTCAAGGCCGGGAATGAGGGAGCTGTGAACATTTCCATGCAATCAGTGTGTTCTTTTGTTCAATATCTCAAGTTATGGTTGTGGTTCATGATCTCCCTAATATGAACCATCTAGGTTTTTTTTTAGCCCCTTCACAGAAACTAATGATTATTAACACACACCAAGAAAAACAAGTGGAAAAACAGGCTGAACACTTTGCTGGAAATAACCTTTGCTGCAGATTCTTATGCCGTCACCTGCAGTTGAATTAAATACAGACTTTGATTGGACATGACCAAGCAATGTCAAAAACAAAGTTAGCAGCGTTTGCTGTTATGTCTCCATGTTGTTGACGTCACTTACTCTTTTGAGTGCACTTATGCACTCACAAAATGCAAATATTTCAGTGTACTCACAAAAGTATTTGTAACAAAGTCATCCTATAGATTTGGTGAAGAACGCATGTTGAGCTAGAAACAGTAAATCTGTGTAATCACCATGAAAAAAATTCATTTCCAAGCAGTTTGGCAAGTGAAATAAATGATAAAAGGACATACAGAGAAACAGGTCAGACACAAGTGTTATAGTCATGTAACCACAAACTCTTGGTCCAGAGAATGAGAAGTATAACACTGACTAATTTGAACTGATTCCTATTATGACCTTATATGGAGTTTAAGTGAGACCCTGCTTCACCCCTTCCTCCCAAACATTCAAGGTTCAGTTCCAGATATGGATATTTCTTAAGAGCTGAAACAATTTGGGGTCCCAGTGGATCAAAATGTTCGAGTTTTTAAGGGCTGAAATTCCCGGAGTAGTTCAGATGCTTGGTGTAACTATAAAAGTTTCATAAATTTGAAATGAAGACATGTGACCATAACCTTAGCGTGCTCTAACCCTTACTGTCGAAACTGATTTATCCAGAACCAAAACCAGCTTAATGCGTCTGCTTGGTCTGTAAATTCACATCATGTGTATCTGTGTGTGTACCCATATATTTATATGCTGCGTCAGTTTTTTGTGCACACAGAACTCTGGATTCAAAAATATTTTGGCCTTTTCACACACTGACCTGAACAGATTCTTCTTTGGCCTCTCGAAGGGAAAATGACTCAGCCACAATGTGGCTGTGTCCGAGTTTTTTGAAGCATCTTTTCACGTCTCACCAGCACATTTCTTTCATCATCAGATACATGTCGAAGTGAAACTGTCAACTGTGCATGAAGCACACACAAGGACAAAACGTGACGTGAATGGTGTCTTTAAACATCAAAGTTATGGAGCAATCGAAAGCAGACATTTGTACAAAAGATCACCGAAAACAAGGTTTTCGATTGCTCTGTTGATTTGATATGAAATACGACTACTGTACAACACTTTGCAAGTCTGTGTGTAAATGTTTTACATACCGACATGAAAAGTTACTTTTTTTTTCTTTTAAATTATTGTGTTCTTGGATAATGTGTCATTTAAAACGGACTACTTTTCTTTTAGTTGGATAAGTTCTGTTTTGCTGTAAATACAGTGTATATGGGAGGGCACTGTAAAGAGAATAGGATTGTGTGAATAATTCTCACCACCGCAGTTTCTTAGGATCCGAGTGATGTAAACTGAATATGAGAGAGAAGCAACATTTCTGTTGTTTTTAAGTAGTTCTTTATTTTTCTATTGTTGCCTTAACCCTTTTAGTATCTATCATAGTTCGTCTGTTCACTGTTTTAGGATTTAACTTGTCTGTGTGTCTGTATATACAATCCTCTAATCGATGTCCCTTGTTGAGTCTAAACAGAAACAGACTTTTAAAATCATACTGAGTGCAAACAAGTGTTTGTTCGAGAAGATGAGGAGTTTGATGGACTGTTCACTGCAACAACAAAGCCTTCTTTTCTTTTAATGTTTGTATGGTCTGAACTGAAAAATCTCTTCATGGGATCCACACAAAATGGAACTATGTAAACATGTAAAGAAAAAGTACTGTTGAATATGAAAATGTTTTTCTTGATTCAGTCCCTGCTGAAAACGAGCGAGGCATTGTGTTTTTCCTTTCAAATAATAGAAAAGCAGTTTCAGATCTTCTAGCTCGAGACGTGCTTGTTAATGTTTTTAATAGAGGGCCATGATGGAGGAATCGCAGGTCTGTTTATTGTTACTTCTCCACATTAGGGTGGCCAACACACCTGTACTCAAAGGGTTAAGTGTCATTTAAAGACTGTGTTGTGTTAAGAGTTTGCTGTAAAAGAAAAAAATCTTCTGTTAATAAATATTTCAGTTGTTTAACACTAGTACTTGGCTTTAAAGTGCACATGGGCAAAATATGGCCTGAAGGAACATCTCAATCCGGCTCCCCTTAAATATAAACAAGGCAACCGTTTAAAAACAACTGCATTTTGTTAATAAGTGAGTTTCATTCTGGGTGGGAGATGGACAACCCCAGAGCTGGCTTTGGTCACTGGCTCGGGTCAGAACAGTGATCTCTATTACTGGACTGGACGTTATGTGACTTTTGACGTGTCAACAGCGCCGCCATTTTGAAAAATGCTACTTTCGTTTGCAAGCAAGGCGGCTAGCAGCAACAGCCAAGGGAATTATCGTTCTAAAGGCATCCAGTGTTTAGCTTTTGGCTGCTACAACTATGCTAATGAAGACTTCAGACAGCAGGGCATCTCCTTTCACAAGTAAGTAGTAATTTTCATGTTTAGTCATATTTAGATATTATACCACATAGTGCTTCAGTAATGCAAAGTTGAATCAGGTTGTTGACTATTTATTTATTGCAAACGAGGTATAATACACACTTATTTGAGGCCTACACTATTGACAGCTATTTGTTTACATATAAACTAGCACTCTTCAAAATGGCATCGCTATGCGCACGTCGCCTTCAATGCTAGCCAATATGATCTGTCCAATCCAGTAATAGAGATCACTGGGTCAGAATTTCTAGGTGCAGCGAAGGATGGAGGGAGTCTGAATTGGTGATCTCAGATTTGCATATCTGCCTTTTGCAGATACTGTGGTTCTGTTACAAACATACAGTCTGTGTGAAGTGATGGAGATGGGAATCGGTATCTTTAAGTCTAAGAATCTTAATCCCTGTCAAGATTTGGGATTAAATGTGTTACCTAAAGTGTAGGAGTTTATGTATCTTAGGGTTTTTTTTAACAAGTAAGAGAAAAATATAGCAGGAGGTTGACAGGCAGATCGATGTGGTGTCTGCTGTAATGTGACTCAATACTGGTGTAGTGTGGTGAAGAGAGAACTGAGCCAAAAGGCAAAGCTCTCTATTTACTGGTCCATCTATGTTTCTGCCCTCACGCAGTCACAGATGTGGGTACTGACTGAAAGAACAAGACTGAATACATGTGGAGGAATTGAGTTTACTTTGCAGAGTGGTTGTACTCTCCCCTAAGCCCCTGTTGCAGTGGTGAATATCCTGCAATTAACACCCAAATCTAGAGTGTTGCCTGTCCTTTGTTACAATAACTGACATGCATTGGTGTGTCGAACTGGCTCCACAAATAACTCACCTTTGAGGGTACACTTTAAATGTGGGTCAGAACTGATGGGAAAAAAAACTGATGTGAGGTGGTAAGTCGTAGGTGGGATTTGTTGATGAAAAAATGAGGATGTCCAGAAGCTCTTCATCCTTAGGGCCATGTATGTCATAAATCAGAATATTACAGAACTGCAATCTGCAACTGGCTTCTAAAATTAGCTGAGTTTTATTTGCAAGAAACAAACTGAAGAGCCTCAGAAAGAAGACTTTTTTTCTACCAGTGACCAAAGTACCTCCAAAAACGTACTCAAACATTTCCAACCACAACAATTAAGGACAACCAAAATTGACTGCCTAGAAAGGCTTTCAGGTTTCCATATCTAGCAATATTGCCAATTCTTGTTTAATGCTTTAGGAAATAGATTAAGGGCAGTAAATATAAGTACATTCTTTTGATGATATAATTCAGTGCTACTCTTAAACTACCAAGAGCAGGTAAAGCAACACACAAAGTTTCAGTGATGGCAAGAATGTCAAAGCAACATGACAAACACTGTTTTTCTGGGAGTTGAGGAACTTAAACTTGGGTTTTTCCAACAACAGGATCATTCAGTTAGACTAAGGTTTGCTTAATACATACAAACAATACAAACTACTAATACTGATATTAATCATAACTAGAGCCATCATAGCACTGTCACTTTGTTCATTTTCAGACCAATGTAGGCGGTATATTAAGGTGGTGATGTGAGGGTGAGGTTACTGGAGAAGGCAGAGTGTTTTAATGGGTGTTCAGCATCTCTCGTGCATTAGATGAATCTGTTTGCTAGACTGCTTTCACAGTTTAGGAAACAGACTCATCCAAGTGAGTCTGTTTGCTAAACTGTTCATATTTTCACAGTGAGAAAATATGAAAACTCACTTCATAGTTGTTATGAAACTGTGGAAATGAGCACATTATCTTTCAGCATCTTTGGCATCAGTGTACACTAAAAAAGAAATTAATCATCTGGTCCTTGCCAGGTCCTAAAATGAAGTTAACAACATTGGATAAACTATTT
The DNA here is from genome assembly GCA_028564865.1 of Zenarchopterus dispar. Taxonomy (NCBI): domain Eukaryota; kingdom Metazoa; phylum Chordata; class Actinopteri; order Beloniformes; family Zenarchopteridae; genus Zenarchopterus; species Zenarchopterus dispar. The sequence goes on along the minus strand of JAOWBL010012561.1, from coordinate 4,257 downwards.
ATCAGGTGTGCGTTGGTAAATAATCAGGTGTGTTGTAATGCACGTGATTATTAGTTTTCCATATTCTGCATCTGCACTTTAGCTTGGTTTCTACAAAATAATCTACTTCCATAGGAATTAAGAGGGTATGTACAAGTTATTTATTTATTTATAATTGAGTGTGACAAGCTCTAAAATAGTAAGAGGTATGGTGTTAGCCAAGGTTGAAAGACACCATCAGTGACCTTGGAGAGGTAACAGCTGGTATTCATCAACCTGGAAAGAGTTATAAGTCAATTTTCAAATAATTTGGAGTCCATTATTCATGACAGCTGAAAATCTTCCAAGGAATGTCAACTTTCATTGCAAAACTGCAGTGCTCACAGAAACTGCAAAAAGTCAGCTACATCTTGGTATCAAAAGGCCTCAGTTAGCCTGTTATATGGTAAAAGTCACAACGGTACAGTAGAAAAGGACTTCAAGTATGACCCAAGAATGGTTACCTGAAGAGAGTCTCTTCTCTCTTAGGAGAATGTGCTAGGGTAGCTTGCTACCTATCATGTGAACAAACCACAAGATTTGTGAAACAATGCCCTTTGGTGTTTGACACAGTATGACATCAAAACATACTCCCTAAAAAAGAAAAAGATCATAAAAATAACATGCTTGGTTTCCTTCTCCGTCAAAATTACCTTTAAAGTTAAAAATGTCTACTATCTACGACATGTTGGTTTCACCAAAATAAACAAGTTCTCAGAGTTATTTTGTCAATGCTCCCAATTGGTCTGGTACGTCTACCACAGATCAGCACAACTCTTTTCATCTTACTTCCTTCATCTTGTTTTTATGGTGGGCTGTTTAGCCACGGGTGGAGGTGGGTGAGGGGGTGGGTCTCTTGTGAGCACCGTGCGAGAGGTTTAAGTCAATTAACCTCCTGTCAGTCAACTGCAAAGCAAGTGCTCTTTCCTCAACACTCTGACATTGCCATGGTAAACGCTGACAGTTGTTACCCTGTTATCTCTACCTATCCTGCCTTCAGCTTCTTTTGGCTGAGGGCAGCTCTAACCGACGATGCTTACCATTCATGGGCTGGAACCTTGGAGCCAACCACAAAGGTGATGGAGTAAGTACCTGGGGAACAACTCTCATATGCTGCACAGATGCGGGGGATGAGCAGCTAACATCTATGCATGATTGAATTGATATTACAACCCGTGAGTGAAAAGTGCTTTTTCTGTCAATTTTTATCAAACAGTAAATCTAACAACTTGCTCTTTCTGATAGATTTGTTGATTTTAAGCAAAGAGCAAACAGGAGTGAGCTGCCATCAGTTCAGCTGCCACCATCTCCTCCTCTTTGCACCAGCCTTCAAATCAATCACTTTTTCCTCTATTGACATTTTATGATTACCTCAGGCAGCCAGATTGAGATGCACAGCAAAAATTCAAGTAGTTTTCCTTGGGTGAGAATTACTACAGAAACTATGTGAATTTTGCTCATGTTAATATTGTAACAACAACAAGGATTAAAAGATTGTAATGCCTCCTTATCATCATGACCAATCAATACACAGATAATTAAAGACAGCAGCTGAGCTGTTGACAGTCCTACTGCCACTATTGACCCTGTGGTCAGTTGGACCAGGCGTGCAAATGCATAATGTGTGTATGTTTTATGTATTTATATGACCTGGTGCCCCTTCCTGCTCGTCAAGTAACATCTGATCAAACTTTTTTCATTTTGCGCACTTCTAGAACAAGAAAAATAAAAATATGCAACAAATAACCGAATTCCTGTATGCCTCAATGCATTCAATAAACCCAACAGAGTTTATTGAATGGAAATATTGGTTTCTGCAAGGGGCAGAAATACCAGTTATATCTATAAGTTTTTAAAACATCAGTGTACAGTCTGTCAATCTGCACCATCTCACTATAACATTAGTCACTTAGCATTTTAGTTTACCACCAATCTGACTTTTAACTCAACTACACATTCAGATCTAAATATGTCATTTAAAAATAGTACTATGTAAAACTTTTTCTTTTCACATTGTTCACACTCAAGTATGGATTGTACACTGTGATCCTAAAAGGACAAATGAAGATGAGAAGAACAAAAGCATCAACATATACAATACAAAAGACAAGGTGTGCTTTAATCGGGTTTCAATCTACATCAACGATACTTTCACCCCTGGAAGTCATGGATAAATCACTTGTATGGTTTCAATCATGTAGGAGGAAAGGTAAATTAAGTCCTAAAAGAAGACATTTAATTTGATACCACCCATCCTTTTAAGTATAACTTTAGCAAGGAGAAGACACAATCTGAATGAATGGATTACTGCATGTTTCTGAGAATATCTTGAACTTTTTTCAGGTAAACTTGTGATCTTGCAAATTCAGCTGAACAAGCAGCAGCACCATGCTGACAATCCTGGGGGGTAAACCATGGTTGAAACCACTTTTCAACTGCACTGTAGTTCTGCTCCATCCTCAGTACGACCTCTCGTCCCATCAGTATCGTTTCTGGAAGGGGAGCACATATAAAATGTAGCCTGCTTGGCTAGATTCTTTATGCAAAGGTTTTGAGATCATGAGAGAATCATAAGGTAGTCTGTCTATTTAAAGACTCATTGGTGCCTGTGTCTTGTTTTTCTGATTGTATCCTTACAAAGAAGAGATGTGGTTTTAAATAAAATGTCCTTTTTTTAACTTCTGAAATTAATCTCTCCTCGTGAATGGTTGAAATCTCTTATTAAAACCTTTTGAATTGTTTATCCGCAGCCTCGACAGTTTAGCATAATGTCAGTCTGTGAGTAAGAGCCCAGTCATGGTGTTTCATTTTGAATGTAGACTAGATTTTCGATGCTATTCTTGTATCTGACTTTCTGCCAGCTTGATGCGTTGTGTGCAAATTGATGCAGCTTATTTGCAGTTGAGAACCTAAATAGCCTCCCTGCATAGTAGAGAAGAGCTTTGCTTCAATGATGCTTCCAAAATGAATCACAGTGCTTCTGCTCAGACAACTTTTATAAACGAGAAGGGCTAATACTCACAGTGGTATGAAAAATAAAAACTAAAGTACCAATGAAGGAGTAAGAACCTGCTTGTGGTGTTTTATGTTCTCCTGCATGTTCAACACTGAGAATTTTGAAGTGGTGTCTTTCCTACTTATTTAAAATTGTACAACACATGCAACCACCTCACTGCCCCTCAAACAGAATCCCCATCTCATCTTTGTGGATTTGATAAATTCCTCATAGATGTCCAGTTGTGCTCCAAGAGCCTTCAAGCATACTGCGACACATCCCTTCATCAAAAAGAGCATTATGGATTCCTCTAACCTTTCTAACATTAAGCCTATTTTCAAACTCTCTTTTCTATCCAAGTTCTTAAAAAAGATCATTTTTAATCAAATACAGTCATACCTTGGATTAAATGGTCTTTGGAGAAGTTTTAATCTGATTTTAAGTTGGACCACAGCACAGAAACGGCCCTGTTAAGACCTATAGATGAGCTGCTTTTCATCATTGATTTTGCTAACATCTGCCCTGATGCTCTTGGACATTTCTGCTGTCTTTGACACAGCAGACCACAACATCTTTTAGCGCTAGCATGGTGTGTTAGCATTAAAAAGGTACTGTCCTGAATTTGTTGCAATTTTATCTGGCAGATAATACATTTTCTGTTAATTTAGGGAGATATTCTTTAGCTGTGTCGCCACTTAGTTATAGGGTTCCTCAAGGCTCTGTCACAGCGGTGAAGTTGTCTGGTCTGGGGTTTTTGTCTCGTGTGTATTTCCTGTTTTATTTTGAAATCCTAACTCTCCTCTCGTTTCAGGTCACTTGCCCTTCCTCATGTGTCAGGTGTCTGTCTTCCCCTATTCCTGATTATGTCCACCTGTTCCCCTTTTCCCTCCAGGTGTATTTATAGTCTGCGTTTCCCCTTGTCTTGTGCCGAAGTGTCTGCATTTGTTATTCACTGAAGCCGTACTTTTGTCTTAGTCTATTCCATGTTTGTTTTGCTTTCTTGTTTGAGTTTTGGCTTTTTTGAGCTTCTTAGCCTGTTCATCCTAAGTGGATTGATTTATGTAGGAAATCAAATATTTGGATTTTACCTGCATTTGAGTCCTCAGCTTATTCTGGGCGTGACAGGCTCCATTTTCTTTTTTTCTTATATATATATATATATATATATATGTATGTGTGTGTGTATGTGTGTGTATATATATATATATATATATATATATATATATATATATATATATATATAT
>JAOWBL010012500.1:11471-38935 GCA_028564865.1 Zenarchopterus dispar | reverse complement strand
AATAGAATAGAATAGAATAGAATAGAATAGAATAGAATAGAATAGAATAGAATAGAATAGAATAGGAGTAGCCTTTAATGTCATTGTACTGTGGATTACAACAAAATTAGAGCTTAGGTTTTCTTTAAATAAAATGGTGAAAAGTCCACCTTTTTGTGCACCACCATGGTAAAATCATAGATGTCACAGTCTATTTCTCACTATTGTCTTCTAAATAATCCAGGATCCATGTCCTCCACACCTGTCCTCTTTTTCGCTGGTCTCTCTACAGGTTATCCACACTCTCTCAGATAACATAAAGCCATTTTCAAGGCCTATTGTTATGCTCCCGTCTTACTTGCTTTCTATTGATTCAACAAGCGCCTGCATTGTGGAGATAACAAGTTTATATTCTTCAAATAACTCTGTCCCCCAGCTCTTTTCAGCAAAATGTTATTAAACCATTTTTATATGTCACTACTGAACACTCTCAGGGCTGCATCTAAAACTCAGTTTTCTTGAAGGATTTTGAGAAAAGTTGTAGATATGTACTTTTTTTTTTCTTTTTCTTTTTCTTTTTTTGGAGAGACACAGCAGTTGTGACAAATAGTGTGATTTTTAGCAAACTGAGCTGTACTGAAATGAATAAAACTGCTGGTTGGAAATAAAATCAAAATTTTCCCAGGAGGATCTTGTGACATATCTAAAATAGTCTTCAAAGAGCTAAAAAAAAAAAAACAACCTTGAAACCGATTTCTGCTGCTGAGGTCAATCCCGCACGTTAGGCCGCTGTGGGCATGCTGCCACAATATCTGACAAGCTTATTGAAGATCTGCTCACCAAACAGGTTTGAAATGGGCTGCAACAGCAAACTTAGACATTTCTTTTCAGTGATGATGAGTCATTGGCAAACATATGAGAAATGTTTTCCAAAGACAAATAAACTCATTGATCTTTTCCTTCACAGTTATTAGAGGTAATATGTCAATGATTTGCATGGCAGAGGAACTTCTTGTTCATACGGCGACAACCACAGGTGAAATCTTGCTGCGGCTGCATCTTCCTCTAAAGCTTACGTCATCAGATCTGATGAGCCTTCCTGTTATTATATAATGAGGAGAAACAGTAATGACTAAGCAATGATGACTAAATGACTACAATAATTCCTGATAGTAAAAACTAATTACTTCACTTTCGTTAAAGAAGCAGGTGACATGAACCCTGTCATGACGAGAAAGACTTTGTATCAGCTTTGTTTTTGCACTTTTCTGTTTTCTGTGATTAGTTTCTACCATTCAAATTGATTATTGTGAAAATGTGTGTAATTCTTAGATTTGGGGGGTAAAAGGCCATAAGGCAGGACTTGAACCTGGGCTGGTTCACCTACTCAACCAGATGAGCAACCCAGCACCCCTTCTCTTCACTTACTGTCATCAAAAGAAGTTTTGAAGTTGGTCATCTCTGAGTCTTAGTCGCGTGATGGACTGGCAACCTCTCCAGGTTGTACCTCGCCTCTTGCTCACATCACCTGCAGTGGTCTCCAGTCTGCTCCCTCCTGACAAAAACAACAGAGAAATGACTAATGGGTGTCTGTAAAGATGATATCGTCACATCATCTCTTCTTTAAAATGATGACTCATATTTGAAATGTATCACTATTTAGCATAAATTTTGGCGTTCCTGTCAGCTTTGAACCTGTTCAGAAACCAGAAACAACTTTTCAGACATTATACCCGAAAAGAAGAAATGAAATATTACCATAGTAAACTAGTGACTAAAGTTCGGTCATAACTTAAGCTGACTATCACATTTCATGGCCCATTTAACCTCTTCTCTGAAGCTTTCAGATATTTCATGTGGTCTTCCTAGCTAACCGTTCCTATTCCTGCAAAGTTGTATATTTTACACATTTGAAACCAATACAAATGATTGAGAATTAAAACAGCACTATATTAACACATATCATAGTAAACCCTTTCTATCCTCATCTATGACCATCTTTTTGTGCTTTCCAAGATTCTTCCAGCAATATCTGATGTGGGAAATGATGCCAGAAGTGTTTTAAAAAATAAATAAATAGAGGGTATCTTGAAAATCCACTTCCAAAAGAGAGTCCAAAAGTGAGCAAACAGCTGATGACTCTTACGCAAAAGTATCCACTTTTAAAGCAAAAGTATCCACTTTTAAAGCAAAAGTATATGTGTTTCTGGTGTGATATAAAGATGTGTCCCTGTCATATGGACTTCTGCCTTAAAATCCCAAGACAGCCACAACTAAAGGTTGAGTTATACATATATACATATATATATATGTATATATATATATATAAATATATATATATGTATATATGTATATATATATATATATTGCTTTTAAAATGAGATTCAATCAAAATGATGTAAATATGACAAAAAGAAAATGTTTGAAACTCTTATAAGTGTAGTTCTTTATTGTTTTCCTAGAGAGCGCTCGCTGTTTTTTTTCCTTTTTTTCTTGGTTTTCCAACTTGGTGCTTGTCCCAAAACACACCCCTCATTTTTTTTTAGGGGGGAGTGTGTGTGTGTGTGTGTGTGTGGGGGGGGGTGATCTGGAACCGTTTTACTCTCTTCTGCACAGATGCTTGCAAGAACTTCCTTCCTTTAACACACACACAGACACACTCACACACACACGGTTGTGCAGTAAAGCACTTTCCGATACACACTTCCACACAAAGAATGGTCTCTTTGGCTCCCCAGGTACTTTTTGGGTTTAATATCTCCAAGGAGAACACAAACTGTAGACTACAATCACACATGCATGCACACACACTTGCATGCCCACACACACTTATCAACACAAAGATTTGACAACTGGGCTCAAGTCTCTCATATTCACTCTCTGAACCTCAACAAGTGTGTGTCTATGTGGCAAACAAACAAATTTCCACCGAGTGTAGTGTGTTTGGGGTGTGTGTGTGTTACGGAGGGCTGAGAGGGGGGAAAGGAAGACGTAAGTGAGTGGAGATTATGGAGGAGGTCTGGTGTCTAGGATGTGGGCAGCGTTTGAAGAGGAGGAATGTATCAGACAGTGGGCAAATATACATTGTAGCTTGAAAACACTCACACATACACACATACACACACACACACACACATTCACAGACACAAACTCACACACTCAGATACACATCCTCGCAGGTCCCGAGGGATTCACTGGGGGATTTAAAACAACCTGCCTCCGTCCTGTAGCTGCTCATCAAACAGGTAGGTGCTGGTTTGCTGTTTGTTTCATGTCTGCCTACATTTCCTCTTTGTGCAGAGCGTTCAGAACTGGAAATCACAGTACAATGTGGGGATGTTTTATTACAGTAATCTTTTGGCAAAGTTCAGAGCATGTGCATTTCTGCAAGTGAACTGTTTCAATGCGAGACGCACGTCACAGCAAACATGCTGAACAAGTTAAACTCGGTGCTGTTCCCAACATTTCTTGAAATCACTGTTATATAATAACTCTGAGTGTGCATGTGTGTGTCTTTTGTGAATGTTTAATTAAGTTATACATGCAGACATGACAGAAAATGCATTATGAATGCAAAAAGAAACTCCAGCCCTATGCTAGGCTTGAACACAGCACCACACAGCTCTGTTTTATTTTCCCACAAAATTTCTTTGTAACTTGAAACCTTCACGTGGATTACAGTTTTTTATTTCCACTTCAGTTGTTTTGTGGGACTGTGAAAGTGTGGGAACTGTGTGATTAACACTAAACAGGACTAAGCATTTATAGCCATGTCAGAGGCTATAAATGCTTAAAGAAACAGTGAGGGGTGTACACAGAAACATGGTGCTCAAACTAACATACTGTTTGATCATTCTCATCATGTCCACTGTGCTGGTGTGTACCATTTTTTTTCTTTTAATTAGTAAACCACTCATTGAGCTGAGTTATATCAGGCAAATATACTGTACATCCTTAGTGTTGCATGACCCCAACAACCCATCAAGCTGCAGCCATACTAATACATGTTAAGTAATAAAGCTTCTTCACTAAGTTTGATACTGATTGAACACAAAGTTTCACAATGAGCTAGAAGTCCCAAAATGACATGACATGTACTTCTTTAACCTGGCAGCACATAAAACCAACACAGTCAGCAGTTTCAAGCTGAGAACCCGAGACTGGTCTTACTAGTTCAGTTCCCCAGCTAAATGGGAAATATAGTTGCAATTTCCGGCTTTGTTCTTGGCAATGAAATTTATTTCCAGGATGTTTTTATACAGTGTCAGGGGCAAAGAGTTTCCTGCCTTTAAACTGCAGCATTTTATAACCAGCCCTGCCTTACTGCCTGTATCCGTTTTCTTTTAAAATTATTTATCTATTTATTTATTTATTTATTTATTGGTGTATAACTTACGTCATCTCTTGAGAAGCAGCCCATTGACAAATTGGGACTATTTTAAGTGAAAGCCGACTGCTTTCATAATCCTTCTTGGAAGTTAGATTAGACATTTTTTAGAAATGAAGAGGAAATGGATGGTGTCCCGTTCTTACATCATTTGTCACTGAGACATTTTCTCAGGATGTACGAGTGGCTTTAATGGAGAAAAGCCAATCCGTCTGCTTAGATTTTCAGACACTAATGCACATATCTGATACATATCTGAACTATTTCATTTACAAACGATCACAGTATATCTGAATCTATTAACTTTTTTAAATGTTTCCACGTACTTTAGTTGAATCTGATTCACATCTTGAGATAAAAATTGGTTTAACTGAACTGTGTAGTGAAAATACTGTCTAAGGTAGGTTATAACGTGATGTCACATTTGATCCCATTTGAATTCTTACAGTTACCACCAATGAACAGTTTTCTGAGGTGACAGCGGGATGGACTTTTGGGCCTTTTGTACAGCTCTATGATTTGTTCACTCATAAGTTCAGTTGGTTTTTTTTTTTTTGTTTGTTTGTTTTTTTCCAGTCCCAACTAGGTGCATATGAGATTTAATGTTCAAGAGAATGGGAGAAATTCAGGAGCATTTAGGTAAAAACTTCTCCAGCAACAAAGAATACATAAAAATAAGACATCAGATCCAATAATTAATCCTGAGATCAGTATGAATATCTGTGCTTGATCTTATGGCATTCAATTTGGTCAATTTCCGAATATTAATAGAGAAACTTCTCCTTGCTGGTCACACAAGAAGTAATGTTTGGGGATTAATCAAAACCAGTGGCACTTACTTTTCACATTTTACACATCCAAATCAACAGAGTCCTAATTTTAAAACTATGATGCCAGTATGTCTAAAAGTTTCCAAATTAGTCTTGTAAATTGTTATAGAGTTACGCTCAGACAAATGGGCAACCTAAAGCTTTGTAATGCTGCTCATTACATAACGTAATTATTCCTGTTTGGAAAATCCCCACATCAGAATCCAAACTCATGATAAAATAGATATGATTTAGATCAAAATGCCAAATATAAGAGCCCTGTGTTACAGCTCCTGCGACAAACTCCAGAACTACAGAAAAGTTTAAAAGCTTAACAACTTTGCACAAAATAGTTAAAGTAAAACCTGTCAGATAAAGTAAAAACTCAATCTTTTCAACAATGTCTTCCCTGCTCTGGTCATAAAAGTCAGGTTTAAGGGATCAAATGAGCTACTCCACTCCTCTTCATCCCTTGCTTCTGTGGGCTGTGCCTCTTTTGTATCTGTCATTACAGCTTGGCTGAAAAGATCGGTGAAGTACAGCAACTGCAGCATGATGTGAAGTTGGGTAGAGATACTGAGATCTGGGTGTATGATGTCACTGATCCCTTAAAAAGTCAAACAGGTCACATGACAGGGTCAGCTTATGACAGACTTTGAATGTATGCTCTCAAGTAATTTTTTGCCCCTTTTTTTTAAATATCTAGTTTACAGTTTTGTAATCCACCAGCTGTTGCCATGGCTCTCCTGTTCTGTGGCATGCTGATGCTACTGTGCAGTTTTGAAACTGCCAAGGCCACTTTAAACACTGACATGGACTATGGAGGCGTTCCTCTGTGGATCAACCGCCTCCTTGGGGAGCCGAGTGTGTTGAGTCTGCAGGGGCGGATGGACTCCGCTTGGTTCCGAGCTAACAACCCTCAGGCCTGTCCTGAACAGTGCGACTGTCCCATCCAGTGGCCCACATCACTCTACTGTGACCAACGTGGGCTGAAACAGATCCCTGACCGCCTGCCTGAAAGAACTCAGTACTTGTTTTTACAGGTAGGAAAAACACAGACAGACACTCAGAGGCCTTTAATTTTACAGCGGTTTGTCTCCAACCCTCCAACAGTAACTATTGTGTATTTACTTCATTTTGGATGAAAGTGTAAAAAAATGAAATCCAATCAGGCATCAATTTGCTCTTGTTGCCAGGGTAACAACATTTCATCCCTGTCCTCCTCTGTCCTGGCCAACATCACTGCTCTTCGTTGGCTCATCCTGGATAACAACCAGCTGCACAGCGATGAGCTGGATCTGACCTCTCTCCAGAACCAGACCCAGCTGCGCTATTTTTTTGCAAACCATAATCAGCTGAGTTCAGTGCCCAGCGGTCTACCGACTGGACTCAAACAGCTGCGACTGGCCCACAACAACATCAGCAGCATCAGCCCAGGAGCGTTCCAGAACCTGCACAACCTGACGCTGCTGCTGCTGCAAGGAAACAGACTGCAAACCATCACAGAGGGAGACCTCAAAGGTTTCATCTTCTTTCTTTGCACACACACACACAAACACACACACACACACACACAAATTATTTTAAACATCTGGAACAGAGAAGGAGGGGCCACAGCTGTAACATTTGTAATGTATTTTGCTAATTTCATGAATGATTAATCTAAATAAAGGGAACATCCATCCATCTATGGATCCAACCAACCAGAAAAAGGAGGCCTTCATATAACCTTTAAACACTTTGTACAGAAACTGGGTCTTTCAGTGAAAATGTTTGTAATTGTTCCGTTCTTTCAAACACATTTGTAAAACTATTTTTACACGGTCTTCCTGTCTTTTTATAGGTCTCGTCAGGCTGAGCCTGTTGGATCTCAGTGGAAATTTGTTTTCAGTGGTTCCCAGGCATTTACCACCTTCAGTAGATCAGCTCTATCTGTCAAACAACTCTCTCACCAGCTTGGTTGAGGACAGTTTTGTGGACTTCCTCAACCTGAAGTATCTGCGTCTCAGTCGCTGTGGCCTGCAGAGCCATGGCATCCATCCGCAGGTCTTTAACCACTCCAGCCTGGTGGAGCTGGACCTCTCCTACAACAAACTGACCACCATTCCTGCAGTCCCCACGACGCTGCAGTACCTCTACCTGGAAGCAAATGAAATTCAAGGTGATGTGCACGTTCATCAGAAAGCTAGAGCATGCACTCACACTCACACACACACACACACACAGATGTTAATGTAAAGGTTTCAGTAACTCTGCATTTCTGATGAACGTTCACATGTTTTCATACTTTTCTCTAATGCCACTATTGTGGTTGAACAAGTGCAGAAATCTAAAAAGCACTGAGGAAAATATGTAGAAAATTATAGAAAATTCACAGCCTGAGTGGTTTCAAATATGGTCAGCCCTGGTTTCTGTGTAGGGAGAAGAAATGGGATGGGGTTGGGTGGTGAAGGGGGTGACACAACTAAGGGAAGGGCCTCGGAAGGAGACATGGAGTGAAAACAGATGAGCTCATGATCGAATATAGAGAGAATATTGGAGGTGGTAAAAGTGGGTAAGCAGAGAAGTGGAGAGTGGTGTAAGAACATCTGTGACAGATTCAGAGGTAAGAGTGCCAGATGAGCCAGAAGTACATGCTGTTCCTCTCTTCAGTCTCGCTTCCCTCTGTCTGTCTGATTTCTATCACTTTAACTCATGTCACGCCACAGCAGCCGTGTACTCAGGAGCCAAACTGTGGCTCACATGACCAAGTAGCAGCAGTGGCCTGAGGAGCAGGTTTCTTTTTTTTTCTTTCTTTTCTGGCATAGTAAAGAATATTATTATTATTATTATTTTAGTCTGTGATGCTGCAGACAGAGGGACTGTGTTCTGAAAAGACAGACGGGAAAACACTCCCAATACACCTCATCGTCTAGCTAGTAACTTAAGAACTACTGGTCTGTTCCTGTCTGCCAACGGCAACAAAGTGGGCTGAGAGAAGCTCTACAACGAAGCACGAGAGAAAGTAGAGTGCTGTTGCTTCCTCTGCCACTGTTTTTAACCACAGCACCTGTAAAAAAAAAAGAAAAAAAAGATAGAAGAAGCATTTGCAGTGTGCATGAAGCTGTTTTCAACAGACGCTTTTCCGAAAGGTGTTTCTCTTTTATAACTTGCATTCAATCAAAACATGGCAAATGACACATACTGGGTTTCCTAGAATAAATATCTGGTTAACTAATCGTGCCTTCTGTCTGACTGCTTACCACAGAGTTCAAGGTGATCAGTTTCTGCAGAGAGGTGGGACCTCTGTCTTACTCCAGGATGAAGATCTTACGGCTGGATGGAAATAAAATATCCTACCACCAGCTGCCCCCTGACTGGGTGTACTGCCTGCGAGTGCTTCAAAGTATTTACATCTGAATCTGCCCTGTGAGCATTAACGACAAACAAGTACTGTATGAACCCCTCCAGCCATCTGGTGCTACAAAGAAAATCATGGCTGAACTTCTGAGTTTTTTTCTTCATTATCTAGCTAAACCCTTGTAAGCTAAAACAACTTGACATTAAAGCTTGAAACCACAGAGAAAGGCTCTAGATCATCATTTCCTCAGTTTGCAGAGACAGAGAAGACATCCAAAGCTTTTCATTTTTCTTTTATGCAGATCTAAATTTACAAAAACAGAAGAAATTTTCTCTTATTACTAGATTTTGCCTCATCTGAATTGTACATCTGTGTCTTATTACTGAATAGGAACAGTGGCAAACTGTGAATGCTGACTTCAGTGAATCATGCGCTCTGGTTAATCTAAACAGAAAATATGTCTGAATGGTAGAGTTCAGGAAACTCACCAGGAGAGACTCTGACTCAGTTAGCAGGACGGGGTTGAACAGCCACACGAGCTGCACACATGGAGCCAAAAGGGAAACAAAAATGCTTTGGTTCAGGTGGAAAAGATGATGAACAGGGATTTGATAACTGATTAATTGATGTTCATAATAATGGAATTTGATTTGTATTTGCAACATAAACATACTCACCAGCCTTTTTTTCTTTTTTTCTGCAAGCTGAGCCTGATGCCTGAAATTTTAGGTCAGAATAATCTTTTTTCCTTCCAGATGCTCCATGGTTTCTTATTATTGAAAGCGATAATAAAGGAAGCATTTCCACAAGATTTTAGCTGATTTAAACAGATCGTCCTGTGTTTTGGTGGCCATTTAAGTGCATCAAGGTCCTTTAATATGCTTAGGAACTCTAACTGACAGGACTCCATGTTTCACAGATGCAACATACATTTTTGCATTTTACAAGTTTTCATCTTTCACTGGCTGTCCAGATTGGAAGAAATGTTGCATAATAGGATGTGAGATGATGTTCGAGCATGCTTTAAAATTAGGTGCTCTGACATAGATTAATTCTCAAACATTTTCCCTTCATCTTCTAATTTTCAACTTAAAATAGAAGACTATTACAAATAAAAATTGATAAAGTCATGGAAATGTTATGACTGAATACAAAGATTAAATTGGGATTTGGCATAGACCTAAATTTGGAAAAAAAAAAAAAAAAGACTACATAACCAGCTTATCATAAAAGGCAGGGGATGCTGGCCAAATCTGAGCAGAGGTATGGTCCAGAAGTCACCAGACTAACTTGCTTGGAAATATTAGGTGAAGCTGGGAGCCAAGCCAAAAAGAAAGAACACAGAGATGATTCAGAGCAGTTTCCAGAAGAGGAACAGACCAGATGAAGTCAGACCAGACAAGCTAGAAACAGGGGAAACTTGAAATGGAAAACTTCAGGTTAAAGGAAGACTGATTGTCGGTTGCATCGACAACATGGCAGAAAGGTGAAGAAGAAAGGCCAGCAAACAAAGCAGAGGAGACTGATCACAGAAGGCAGATAGGTATCTGTTAGCTTTATACCTCATGCTGCACCTGTAATCCAGCAAAACAAACAAACACAAAGCCACACCTTAAACATTAAGTTCCACTATCTATTAAACACATCAAGAAAACACAAAGTAAGAAGAGGTGGCAAGTCTTGGGAGGAACAGAGGCAAAGTCAGAGGAATGACATATCTGTGATTTTGCAATCTCATAATTATAACATCTATCTCAGCATGTAATTACAACAGACTTTGAGTCAAGAGATGCACTGCCATCTGACAGCGCGTCGGGTGGCCCATTGTACTTAAAATCCCAGCGTCTGCCAGGATGATATACAAACAATAGCATGTAAATCTGTGGTAGAAACCATTTGGGATGAAGGAGACATTTATGTTGTAAAGTAGAATCATTATTGTCCAACACCAATAATCACTGTGATCTTGTTTTGTTTTCTCGCAATAAAAGCACCAATTCTCCATTTCAAAATTATACGAGGTAAAAAAAAAAAAAATAAATAATAATTTAAGTCACACATGGGTTTTGCAAAATAACAAAAAGCAAAGGCCAAATTTTGACCTGCCTAACTCCTTTTCACTGTTAACTAATGTTTGTTTTAATGCTGTTTTAGACTTCCCATCTTAGATTTTCCCTTTAGCCCGGTTTTTAACACATTTTATTGTCATCTGTTGCAGATATCCTATTTATTTAAGTTATGTTTCAGTTATGATTGATTAAAATGTTATTTTATTCCTGTTATACACACACACACACACACACACACACACACACACACACACACACACACATATATTTATATATATATATATATATTTTTTTTTTTTTTTGAGGAGTTGTTGACTTCGGTTGCCATGGCGATGGCCCAAGGTCCAGTCATCCCTGGGTTGTGGCAGGGTCCATACATCCATCCAACAGTGGTAGTGTTTGGTACTCTATCCCACCTGGGTGTGGGTTGTGGCCCAAACCATGCAATCTGGCTCCGGGTTTTGGCAGCCGCCTCCTAATGCAGACGGCTCCCTGTGACAGTGGGATAATGTTCCCACACTCGTTCTTCTGTGCCCAATAATGTTTTACATATTATTTTTTCTAACCTTTGATTGTATTATGTCATTGACAATGATCAGGGTCGGTGAGGAAGGAGGTGGGCAGATGGGTGGGACTGATTTTGTTTTTACTGTTAAAGCACTTGGTGCTAAATAAAGTTTAAATAAATAAATAAAGTTTGACTTGATTTGATTTAATTGGATTTGCTATGTATAGTGGAGAAAAATACAAAAGTTTAGTGGGTGGAAAAAGTCTCATATGAGTCACTTTCGAAACCTGAGTATTTTTTAGAAATGCATTTTGTCAGTGTAGGTTATAAAAACTATGAGGCAAGTGGTGGAAGTACTGTTTATCTGAGACCTCTCCCAGAATTAATGCTTCATATCAGAAGAAACTAGTCATTTTCAGTATTCACTGTTTTCAGAGGCCTCAAGAGAAGATAAAAATTGATTCTTCTATGAAGAGCTCAATATGTTATCATAAGTGATAGTATTTCAAGTGCCAAGTACTGGTTCCAAAACAAACAAACAAAAAAAAGGAAAACCTACACATAAACATATAAAACATGTGCTATACATGTTGTGAGTGTGACTGATGGTACAAACAGCCTTGGGTTTCAGTATGTCTGGGGACAACTATTAACTGCACAGGTTTGGGTAAGGTTGCTCCAGTGTCAGCCTGCCAGCAGTCTTGCGGGTACCGATGAAGTCATGGTGGAAGGAGACATACTAAAGCAACAAGTTCACTTGTTGCATGCTGCTGCTGAGGTTGTTACTTGTTGTTCATATGAGCTAATATTTGCCTAATTTTACGATGTGGTGGATATGCCATGAACTAAGATGAATGAGTCAGTGAGGCCTAACAAGTCTAAAGCCAGGAGGTGAAGTGAGACACTAGTGGCTCTATTTTAATCAATCAAACAAATTTTATTTATATAGAACTTTTTATTTTATTTATATAGAGCCCAAAGGGCTCTACATTTAAAACAAGAAAAATCACAGCAGACTTATAAGGTGAATAGTAAATAATTTACACCAATAAAAAGAAAATACTGTTATAAAATGAATCAAAGAATAAAAATCTGAAAGTGACACCATGCTAAAAAAGGTTAAAGGCAAAAACCCAGTTAGATTTCCTTAGTAACTTATGCTAATCCATTATCAGATATGGAGCCACTGATATTTGGAGTTTCATGGAGTTTCAAAACTCTGGCTGGTGGAATCATTAAACTTCGGGCCATTCCTGTCCTCTGAAATAAACTCTACTTTGGAAAATACCAGTCAAAACAGTCTGCTGTGAAGCTCCCTACGGTGTCATAACACCAGAACCCATCACACACCGCATCCGTCTGTCCACAAACACACTTTCCACCTCAAAGAAACTATTTTCTAAGGTTAGTTTTTAACTGGTCTAATTGCCAAACACTGACAGTGTCAAGTAACATTATTTTTGCAAACAACTACTCTAAAAACAAAAAGCAACAACAAAAAAACAGTCCTTGATTTTAATTTTTTTTTCTTGTCAACAGGTTCCACATAATTGGCCTGACTGCTTGAATAAACCTTATTTTGAAAAGATTGCTTAAATACGAGAGTTTAGATTCCATAATCTATTTGGAATTTGGGATTTATTTTGATTGGCAATATCTGATAAGCCATCCATCTACAAACATAATTTTTTCCACACACACACACATGATTCTTGTATTAGTTATTTTATTTTTTGTTTAAGCTCTTTTACCGTTTACTATTTTTTAGCTGCGTGTCTTGGATTATTATCGTCGTGGAGGACACATGACCGACGACTGAGGCCAAACGTTTGGACACTGGGTAGCACATTTAAACAATAGGATGCCTTGATAATTTTGAGATTTCATTGAAAGACACGTCTGACACAGATTCCCTGTGTCAGACGAAGCAAAGCAGCCCCACAACATAACTGATCTTCCTCCAGGTTTCACATTAGGTATAAATGTGAAAAATGCATTTATACCGAGATCTCTGATGTTGTGCCCAGGATATAAAATTCCAGTTTGGCTTTTTTATGATATAGTTTCAACAATTCAATTCAATTCAATTTTGTTTTTATAGCATCTGTTACAATACAAGTTGTCTCAAGGTGCTTTCCAGAGACGCAGAGCATGACCCTTGAGCAGTTATTACAGAAACGAGGGCAGGTAAAAATAAATAAATACATAAAAATAATGCCTCAGTAGGAGAAAAACCATAAGTCAAATAGTGGCAAGAAAAAAACTCCTCCTTAAGAGGGAAGAAACCTTGGCTCTTAAGACCTGGCTCTTAGGTGGAGACCCTCCTGCTGAAGGCCAGCCAGGTCGAGAAGGACAAGGGAGACAGCAAAGAAAGGTTGATGAACAGAGAGAGGAGATGCACACATATATTGTCAATTGTACATAAGACAAGATATTTTCGTAGCCTTATCTGTCAAAGGGAGAACTGAGTTTTATGTACATGTGACTGATACATGGTTAGTTGGTGTGCCACAGAGATGATTACATAAACAGGTGTAGACAGCAGACACTGAGGTGGTTAGAGGGTGGAACTGCAGGTCAGCGTGCAGCTGTGGAAGCTCTGGAAGCTGTGGAAGCTCTGGCCTGCAGACATATACAGATAAGAAAAAGAGGGTGCAAACCAGGACAATAAACTACAAGAAAAATGGAGTGCAATTATGCTGATAAGATATTTCTAATTAATAACTGTAGATTGAGCTGAAGAAAGGAAAGCGAAAAAGAGGAGAGAAAAAGGATGCCCCACAGCTCAGTGGACTATGTTGGTGTAGCATATCTAGGAAGAAGTTACATGTAGGACGAGCCTGCTCCAGTTTTGTCCTGTAGCTGCAGCTATGGCTAACCTATTGGCCCTAACACAATAAAGCTTAGATTAACTATAGGCTTTACTAAACAGAATAGGCTTAAGTTTGTTTTTAAAGGTGGAGGTGGTATCAGCCTCCTAAACCCAAACTGGAAGTTGTTTCCATAGTGCTGATGCCTGATAGCAGAAGGCATCAGATTGAGCTGAAGAAAGAAATCCTCCAAATCTACATTTGGATATTTTATGAACTATAAGTTAACCTGCACTCTGAGAGTAGAGTAGTAGAGTGCTCTTTTATAAGGCGTTATCAGGTGTTGTAAATAATGTGAAGCATGGCTGTTTAGGACTTTGTGTGCAAGTAAGAGCATTTTGAATTGGATTCTAAACTTTACAGGGAGCAAAAGGAGGAAAAAGACAATTAAAAAAATTCCAAGTGTTAGAGAATTATGAAGCATATTGCTATATTTTTGTAATTCTTCCAAATATAGATACAATCATAAACTTCCGTTACATTTGGTATGCTAATTTTTGGAAATTGGAGTAGACAGGCTGACAAAAGTGAATATTGTAAGGGTGTTACCAAATACAGCATCTAAAGGTAAGACAAGAAATGGGATGGTGCACCATCTTCTCCTGTCATTGTTACCTGGTTACTTTATACTCTTCATTATTTGATCAACCTGCATGGATAAAAAGTAAAAAGCAATGGCAATCCCTTAATGTGTCCATCACCACAAAAGACGGGTAAGACACCTCATAATGTTACTTGAAACTGTTCCTACACTGGACCCTCACAGTTTGAATAGATTTCCAACCGATCCACTGATGCTGCAATCTCCTACATCTTTACACCTTGCATGCTGCTTTTTCCACCAAAGCACACAAATGTTAGAATGCTGGTTTTTGATTTCACTTCAACATTCAATACAATTATCCTCCAACAGTTGGTGAAAAACTTACTTCTGCCCTGTGTTGTCACCCCACTCTGTAACAAGATCTTAAACTTCAAAGAAGACCATAGTCAGTGCACTCTGGCAATAGAGCGAGGAGTGCAGGTGCCCATCAAGGCTGCATGCTCAGCCCACTGCTGTTCTCAAAATGACAACAATGAAAGAGAAAGAAAGTGCAGCAGCTGGTATTGTGGTATAACTAGAACCATTTCTCTCTTAAAATAGACAAAACCAAAGAAACTGTTGATTTCCAGAGAGCCTCTGCTGATGGTCATCAGCCCTGGTCATCAGTGGTTCTGAGGTTGAAAGAATCAAATATACCAATGAAGACTTTACCATTAACACCAGGAATACTGTAAGGAAGGAACATCATCAGTTCTTAAGAGAGGTTGAAGACAGTCAGCCATTCTCCACCCATTCTTACCAACTTATGCATCCTAGCCAGCTGCTTTACTGTATTGTAATACAGTAGAGCTCACCCCAACAGATGATGCAGGTTCTGGAACTTATCTTCTCAAGAGAGGCTGGACCTTGTTCCCATTTGGAGTTGTCCATGGTGAGAATCAGACTAAAGTGGACATACGTACAATCCTCTGGCTCAGAGCCAATACATTGGGGTTTTCTCCTGTAGAAGTCTGTAGTCTCCTGTAGTTGGGTCTGGGTCTCTCTGTTTAGACTGCTGCCACTATAACCCAAATTTGATTAAACAGAAGTTAAAGGATGCATGGATGGATATGAACTCCTCACCTTTTCTGCCAGACACCTGTGAGTTTAAGGGTATTATGCAGTATTTTTACTCTTCTAAAAATTGTGCTTTTCTAGACCAAGATGTCTGATGTTGTTCCCAGGATCTGCTGGAGTCACCCTCCCAGCCTAGAGAAACAGCTCTGTGTGTTCTAAATATCATCAGCACCACGGTTGTTTATACTTTCCATATATTTTCTCTCTCTTCTTTCAAGATTTAATATTTTTCCAGTTTCTCATGTTCCTCCTTCTTGATGTAGCTCATTCCAGTCAACCAACCCTAACCCTGTCTTAAAAATTCCTGACGAAAAAGCTCCAAAACTCCAAGCACTCGAGCCTCTGTGCAGCCTAGATCTCAGTCTGCTTGCAGCATGGCACTTCAGCATACTCCCACGAACTGGTGCTCTTGTTTCCCTCATATTGCATCATACCAGCCCTTTTTGAAGAGATCTGTTGCAACAGCCCTCAAGCAATCTCCAAGTGTGTTCAGTGCAAGACCTCTGAAGTGGTTGCTGACAAGTTTCAACACAATACCCCTTCATAGTCCTCAAATGGGCCAGATGATGCTTTGCCTGACTCTTGATCAGTGACTGAGAGGTTCTGGGGGTCCTTCAGCCAATCAGTGAAGGAGAGGTCCTACCAGTCCCTGTCTCATAGCCAGAAACGCTGGAGCCTGGGCCCACCACGTTAGTGTATAAGCTGCAGAAATCCAGCTTGTCCGAGTTGACAAGCTTACACCCAGGTAGACTCCAAAGGGATTCTGGGTATTCTGTCACAGATATTTTTCCATAATATACAGAAAACAATTATTTCAAGCTATTGCAGTTGAAGGTGGTATTGCAAGTTATCAAATCATAATATTTTACAGATTGTGTCTGCATTTTGCGTTATTGTTCATCTTGGTTTAACGTAATTGCTAATCTGAGGTTGTGGTGACTACTGAGAGACAGGTTTGTATTGTATTATATTAAACCTAAAAAGTGAGAGGGGATTTTTTTCTGTTTCATATGACTGCACCTACAGCAAGTATGAAAAGTGGTTGAATTCTTCGAGGCTGAAGGCCGAGACAAACAGCTCCCTCACCTCTCAGCCAGCTGAGAAGCTGTTCTTTCCTGCAGTAGAGGAAGGAAAGAAGGGACGCCAGTAAAAAGTAACTAACCATGGTATTATGCAAAGTCTTATGAAACTTGCTGCTTTGGGATTTGGACCCATTCAGAAAAGAGAGCATTGATGCTGTGTGATGAAGTCTGGCTCACGGTCAACATACCAGCTCATTCCAATGATGTTGGCTCTGTGCAACTTCCAGACTGGGAAAGCATTTCTTTGTGGCCTGTATGACTTGTGCAAACAGGTTAGATCCTTTTAGAAGAGATGAACTTTCCCTGAATTTAAAACAAAAATAAGGATAAATGTTTTTTGTTTTTTTTTAAAGTGTGAAAAATGGCAACTAAAAAGCTTCAATGGAAATTCTCAGATTTTTCCAAAACAAACAGGTCCAGTCCTGCAACACATTTAGATGTTCAGGATAAGGGAGCAAGCTGATACAGACTGACCTTATTAGTGAGGCAGTATGACTCAGTGTACTCACTGTAAATGTTTACTTGCATGCAGATATGGACAAGATGAATATGGAGTAAAATATTTAATACTGGAAACTTTCTAGTATTTGGCTTGTTTGTCCAGTCCCCTTGAGTAGTTTGGCTGTGCACAAATAAAGAGTCATGCCAACTTTCTGTGGAAGAGACAGTTGGAAAACAACATTTAACCTCAAAATAATTTGGCCTGTTATTTAATACTTTATATGCAAGCAAGCATCATTGTACAGAACATTAAGTTAGATAATCACAATACTTCTTAATTATGGGCTGTTGCTCCCAGATGCTCACAAATGACAGTGATTGAGGTTGGAAAACATTTCTGCTGTCAGACTGCAATATTGTGATCAGCTTAAGATAAGATATGTCTTAGCTAAACCAAGTCAACCAGGGCTGGTGGGAAAATATTTCAATAAGATATTGGAGCTTGTGGTTTTCTGTGTTTGAGAGATGAAATTATCCAGTGTTGACAAAGGAACGCCTGCAGTTAACTCAGCAGGTCCCCCTACAGGTGTGGAGGTGATGTCACTTTTACGATGCCATTGAAGATTTACTTTTATTTGGTCTCTTGCTTGGTTGCTCTCTCATTTTTTTCTTCTGTAATCACTTTGTTGAGTCTACCAGCTCACGACAGTAACTTTTTGAGCTAGCTTTACGGTTTTTGATGTGTGACTTTGTGTTGTACAATGATGGAGTCGACCCAATGAGATTACCTGGGAAGGCAATACAAAGTTGCTTTGGCTGGTTTTTGCTGTTAGTAGGGATCCAAGACCACAAGACCTATGTGACACTAGGTAAGCAAATATTCCATTACTGCTGTGTCTGATATCAGGACACACTATGGGAGTTTTAAGTTATTAAACTCACTCACTTTAGATCACTAAGGTCAATATTTTACAAGACCATTTTTTTATTTTGTGGACAAGTTTTGGAGGTCAGCAACAGAGGGGTGATTGGACACAAACTGACATTCTACCGATGGAAACAAATCACTATGTGTGAGCACTTCATGATTTGTGAGATTTGCTGACATGGTCCAGTCTCCTACCAAATATTCAGCATGCTAGACATTTTAAAAGAGAAGGCAAGGAAGGGGCTTCTGAAGGGACTAGAACCAATGAGAGTAGAAGAGTGGAGAGGCACATGACAGGGTAAAATCTGGAAGAGGAATCAATGAAACAATGCAGAGAGTGTGGTGAAGAAAGAAGAATCTGCTTGGGCTCAGAAAACTGAGAAAAATTTGTTCACACTTTGGCACAAACACCCAAGCATATTTCCACCAATCAATATCCTCTCAAGAATGTGTGGAGAGAAACCGCCTGCACTCTTCAACAGCCACCAAAACAGGAGGATTCAGCATTGTATGATATTGTCACATTAATGATAAGAGATAGTTTACTACATAAAACTCATATGGCAGTTGTATGTACTTGATAACGTCCAGTCAGGCAGCTTGGAGTTGAGTCTGGGTAAAAATCTTATACTGTTACATCAATCAGTCATATAATATTTATCAATTCTGACTTGGCAACTCCCAGTCACAAGAGAAGCAGATCATATAGTGTGAGCAACGTGTAGATTCAAGTTTGAACTTGGCTTGATTTAGGTGCTTTGACTATCCAAAATATTTGTTCTGAAGTTTATGTTAAGAAACATGGCAACCAGCAAAAATGATGGACAGACCTGTGAACTAACAAAGAAATAGCATGCAGCAGTGCAGGAACATCCCTGCTATATGAAGGGCTGTTTGCTGCTAATCCAGAGCAGACAGTTATGCTATTTATGGTTTTGGCCAAATTACCAAGGATGCTGTAAATTACATTTCCAGGCCTGTTTACAAGCAAGATTAAGACCTCCAACACTTTCATTAGATAGCACGTAAAACACACGCAGATGCTGATTGAGCCGTCTTGTCTTCCCTGTCAGGTTTGAAAATATTCTATAAAATCCTTTGTACACAACAAGCATTTACAACTCTCTGTTTCAAAAGAAAATGGGTAGAATTTGGTTGGGCGGGCCCGGCTTACAGCAATGAGCCTCAGTGTTATGCCAGGGAACACTTGATCTTCTCAACAGCTTCATAGAGATGAGAAGCTTCAGTGAGGGGATTTCACTTTCTTTTTACTGTAAGCATGATATAGAGTTTCTGTTGCTGCAATGCAGGTTTGAAATAAACTGAGCAGTACAATTAAATGCTTAAGTTGTGAGGTCTCCCTACATTTCTAGAGTGGTGACTTGGATTTTCAGGCAGCTGAAAATACAATTAGGTAGAAATTGGCAGCTATGGCTTTCACAATTGATTTATAGAAATAATCCTGGAGTCATCCTCTTTACGGGACATTAAAAAAGCTTTGAGGTGGATTAGGTACTGGAGTCAGACTGGTTTAAAGAGTTAGATGTGAAGATTAAGGTCTACGTGGACTGAACGTTATACACGCCAACAAGAAGTGCTGCATAAGAGAAAAGCTTGATCTCTTATGGAATTCATATTTCTTTTCTAATAAAAGTGTATCAGTACCACATCATATGTGGAACACATGTTGCGTACCTTACAGGAAAAAAACACGTGCAAACACGCACAATGATGAGTCCATCTCTTACACCTTACTTTTCTTTATCTAAAAGAATCCATCGGTCCAAGCCTTTTTAGTTTCAGTCCCACCAAGATAAGCCTCTCCAGAAGAACAAGTAGAAGCTGAGCTTAAGTAAAGGCCAGATAGGTCAGTCAGGCGCTGGAGTTTTCAGTTTGTAGAGACATGTATAATGTCCTCACAGGCAGAACAAAGACTGGATATTATCAGGACCAGCTTTCACAGGCCTCCTGCTTCAAAGTGAACTGGCTGGAAATAGTTCACTGGTGTGGTAGCAACAACAGCTCAAAATATTGAGACATATGAAGTTAAATATTTGAAAAACCCATAATGTCAAATAACTAATATCTTGGGACTGATATTTTAAAAATTATTTCAACAAAATAATCTGCACCACATGAAATCAGACAATGAATATCCCTAAATGACATCCTCACCACATACACTGAGTATGATACTGAAGCCTAATGTTCTTTCTGTTTATAAAAAAACTGTCACTTTATCCATCTTCAGTTAAAAAAAAAACAAAACATTATTTATCAATATTCAACTACTGGACGTTTCACACACAACTGAAACTCTCTTTACATACCCAGTACAAGTGTTCATTCATAAATGTGAAAGTTACCAACCTGGGCTTCCTTCAAGATTACTTTTGGCCGAAACATTTGTCCTTCAGCAAATGTGAAACCTAGTTAAATCAGTCTGCTGCACATAAAGTACATTATTCTGAAAAGTGAAGCTCAAACACTTCAAGAGTTAATCTTAGAGCAGATACAAATGCATTTTTCCCTTTATTTCAGGATATTATCCCTTAGAGAAAAAAGATGAAGTAACTCACTCCACAGCGTCCTTGCATTGCATGTAACTGAAGATTATTAGACTTGTTTAAACTGCAAATGAATTGAATCTTGTCTGGACAGGATAATGTTTGACTTAATGCATAATGGATAAGCTTTCGTTTGGAAGTGTCCACTGTGCAGATGGTTTCTTTCTGGTGACTAGCTTGAGAAATATTTGTCAGCTGACACAATCTTAAAATGAGGTCAGTCTTGTCAGCTGCTTTTGGGACCTTCAGTGACTAAGATGTTGAGTTTCTGCTATTATAGTCATATCTCTAATATGGTTCACAAAAAATGTTTGTGAACCATTTGAGATGTTTCCTTCTGTCCTGGAGCTCGGAGAGCTGAGATAGGCTCCAGTCAACCTCTGTTACCCTGAGCAGGAATAAGTGGGTGTGGATGATGAATTGATAGATATGAGAAGTCTCATGTTTTTGATTGTTTGTAAAAGTTAATGAGCTCAAAAGGGAAACAAAATACCATGCATCTACCTTTGTTTTCTGCTGAACAGCTGCATCATATTAACAGAAAGTGTTGTTAGTTTAAGGTAGGCTTTTTTGTGTTTGCGTGCAAAACCATTAAAGTGGAGCTGTGAGTTAGTGTGATTCAACTTTAGCAGATGAGAAGAGCTCTGAGTGGAGCTGCAAGTAATGCCAAAATCCAAAGCTTTGGATGCCGATCCTGGAAAATGTTAGCAATCATTCAAAAAAAAAATTGCATTGCTGCTCACTCAAAACTCTGCATCTAGGGTGTGCATAGAAATGTGACCAAGAGATTTGGTATAAACATTCGGCAGATGGGAAGTGAAAACCAGCACTGATCCCAAACAGGCAGTTTGCAGGACTACATATGCATTCATGGTGTTTACGGTACATCCAATCATTGTGTTGCTCCAGTAAAACATATTAGAAAAGTGTCTGCAAATGTTGTGGAGAATATCATCGGAGTATTTCAACTATTGTGGGAGCAAGTCGTGGGCATTTCCGATAAGCCAAACAGCTCAATCATCCAAATCACTCTGTAAATGACAGAACAGACTGTTCTTGGACCATTTTCAGATTATTATACACACAAGTCATTTTGGGCTTGAGCCCGAGCCTGTCTTGCTCTCTGCATCTGCTTGGAAAACAACTACTTTTGTATATAATACCACCGAGAGGCATGGTTGCTTAAAGATTTCCTGTAGTAAAAGCAGGTTTCAGCCTATAAATACGTATCTCTGCTCCAGAAACAACAGGTTGAATTAAGCCCTGAATAAAAAGGGCCCTTACATCCAACTGTCTCTACTCAGACTCTCTACCTGCTGCACACCAAGCAGTTACATTCCACGGGCCATGTGATACACTTTCCACATGTAAAAACAAAACCTTCAGTTTTATTTTTACTGGTTTGCAACTTAAGATCTGACAGAAACGGTGTCAAACCAGAGGATAATGCATCAGTTATAAGATGATGGGCATGGCACCTGACTGTGAAAAAAATAGGGGTGATATTACTCTAAATGTTTCAACCCTTTGAAGACAATAAGGTGTAATTATTTAATTAAAGATATACTTGTTGTGATATCAATTAGAAATGTAGAAAATCAGCTCTGATTTTGAACATGATTTGAGAAAGTGCAAGTTTTTTTAAGCCTTTCATATCCAGAACTGCAAATATCAAACAACCCAATACAACAAAACCCAGAACAATTGGATTATTAAAAAAAAAAAACAAAGAAGAAGGAAAGAAAGAGAAAATAAAAAGACCAACTTGTAGAATTGTATGAAACACACAAATATCTTCCCTGTGATGGACTGATGACCTGTTCAGGCTGTACCCCTGCCTATCATCTAAAGAAAGCTGGGATATGCTCCAGGATACCCTGGGAGCCTAAGCAGGAATAAGCAGGTATAAAATAGAGAGATTCACAGACTAGTTAACTAAAACACAAACACACTTCTCATTTGCTGGTTAAGCCTTGATAACATAACTAACATTGATCAAACACATTTGCCCAAGTAATATCTAAATTGACAGCCCTGATGTGATGTGCTGGATGCTCAAAATTGCATGTGGATGAGATAGAGGAATGTGTGTGGGCCACACAGTGGCAATTCAACTGAATTTTCATGAACTTGTATTGTTTTTATGCTGGATAATTTATGTATGTATTTATTTACCCATTTATTGTATCCACATTTCAGTTTCCTATCTTTAGTTCCCAGAAAAGATCATCTTATGTTCCACCCCAGCTCACCAGTGAGAGATGACACAACTAAAAACCACAAAAGGTTGGCAAAGCAAACTTATTTAATTAAAACCAGAAGTTTTTGTTTTTCTCAGTAAGCCAAACAAAAATCACAAAAAAAATCATTAATGCAGCTTAAATAAAAAATGTATACGAAAAAGGGGGGGGGATTCTACCATGTCATAAAGTCTCTTTACTGGATTGAATAAAATATAGCCAATAAGTGATGCAAGACTACCCTAACAAAACAGTATACATTAAACAAGAAATGAGTGCTGCAGAGGTAAAAGTGTATGATTCATGCAGCCTTATATCAAACAAGTACAACACATAAAAAGACTTGAGTGCACAATGCAACCACAAAACCAGTGAATCACACACTGAAGATGCTGTACAAACTCCTGGACAGACTGGACTTTAAGGTGGAGCTGAGGAAAGCTGCTCCTATTGTGTCTTCACTGGAAAGCAACAAAGAGAAAAAAAATCATAAAGATGAATTGACATTATTGACTGCCTCAGAATGAAAGACAGACCTACAAACCACCAGGGAAGAAAGGGGGGCTAGGGGGGAGGCTAACGCCAACACCTAATATAAAATAATCTGCTATGATGACAGTTCTTATATACCCTATTAATGTCCAAATATTCCCATGGAAAGTTTTATCTTTAAAAATGCAGAATATTTTGTAGTGTTAATCCTCAAATTAGAATAGCAGAACTTCAAATTCTCTTACAATGCTGATTATAAGAGAATCTGTTAGATTTTCAGCAAATGAAATCAATTTTTAGAAATGCGCAAGTTATAATACAAATACATTAAAAGAGAGAAAATGAGCAGAAAATCATGCCTCTCTTATGCTCTGCAGGTACAAGACAGAATTGTCTGTGAGGCCTCTTAACTTCTCTTTACATAACATAAAAAAAAAAAAAGCAGGTACCAAAAAGTTGTGGTGGACTAAGTTATTGGTTGGTTAAAATTCATAGTTGTAAAATTAATTTCAGATGATGTTATATAAAGAGCACAAAAAATTAAAAAAATAAATGAATAAAACATGCTAGTTTAGCACGCTTTTCCAATGATGTCGTCATACAAGAAAGCTCAAAATTTACACAGAGATGAGGTTGCACAGAGGAACTGAGTCATGAAACAGTTTCCCTGTTCTCTATTAAGTGGCAGAAGAAAAGATGACAGAAAAAAGGGCACCCACCCAAAAAGTGACGAATTGGCTGCATGTACACCTTCTTTTCTTTTCTTTTTTGTCTTTTTATAGTTGTGACCAGTCTGGTCTTCATGTTCACCCCATTTGAGATCTACATCCCAAACCTGATGAGTAAGTGAGCAGGAGACAGGAGTGAAGTGGGGAAACGTTCTGCAAATGAAAAAGGCAGGAGGAGGAGGAAGAGGAGATGCGTGGACATGTGTGTTAGAGACTGATCCCCACATATGTTCACCTCATTACTTCTCTGCTGCGGCTCACGCTGCAGGAATGCAGTCCTGCAAGTGTCCACCTCCAAACCCCTGCTGACACACTTGCGCACAGATGCACATACGTGCAGGGATTACGCCGTGTTTATCAGAGAGCTATTTAGCCCCACTTCCTGAGAGCCTTACCACAAGACCCCCCACCTCAGCTGGACCTCTGTAATCAGACTAATTACATTTACTTGCCCTGGGTGGGGGAAGAAGTCCAACTGAATATTTGCTGGACACAGAAAAGATGCCATGGAGTCAGTGGAAAGATGCTGCTAATGAAAAGCACATGACTGCATCTGTGTGCAGTCATCTAAAGATTGCTGAAGTAGGTGGGAGACAGAAGAGAAGCAATTACAGCTGGGCTTTCCCAAACAGAGGTCCAGTGTTCAGGCATACTTAAAACACAAATATCCAACATATCCACCAGTGTGTTGTTTTTTATTTCTCTCTCTCGCTTTGTTTTTTTCTGGTGTGGTATAACAAAATGTAAACTAACTGTGACACAGTTCAGTCACATGAAAGAGTCCACAGTCCTCCAGAAGGATTTAAGATTAAATCTATCTGGAACAGAGCCGAGAAGAGGGGGAGAAAGAACCACTGTGACCTTCAGAGGGAAAAAAGCCAGGGAACAAACCCAAAGGAGAAAGAGGGAGGGGAGGGTTATGGACAGATTGATACACAGAGAGAGAGAGAGAGAGAGAGAGAGAGAGAGAGAGAGTTAGAGAGAGAGAGGGGGGAGCAAGAAGAGGGAGGGGTAGGAAAAGAGTGTGAGAGGCAGAGAGAAGGAAAGACACAAACTTGTGACTTGAGAAAAGAGGGCAGGTACCAGAGGCAGGTAAGAAAGTTTATTTGTTGTTTCCTGTGGGGATGTTTTTTGATGGAGCCTGATCAATAAGTTGAGAAAGCAACCTGGAGTGTGTTGTTGTGTCAAACAAAGGAAAAGACAGAAGCAGACAAGGAAGTGTTTGTGGACTAACTGGAATCCTGGCACAACTGAGCCATACTTCCACAGTTTGCCATACAGAGTGGCAGTGGGTCCTCCGGGGACCTGCCACACACTGTGACTGCTCTCCTCTCCCACACACACAGCAGGATTTAAACTTTTTCCCTCAGTCAGGGAGGTGAGCTCCAACTTTGTTAGTGTGAACATCTGTGGATCTTTACTTGTGCTTCTGCAGAATTCAGTATTGCTGCACAACTGCACTGGTGACTGATGCAGCTGGTGCATCTTTCAGGTTTTATAGACACAAGCATCACTGTTTGGTTTAGTTTTTCTTATTCTGCAATTATTTTAGGTGTAGGCTATTTGGATGCTCTATAAAAGCCATTACAAAACTGAAGAAGAAAGTTCTGGAAATGAATTTAGAAAAGAAAATCTGTGGAATGTAAACATTATTTATTGCTAAAAAAAAAAAAAGGTGTTGAACTGACTGACTGTGGGAAGGTAAACAAAAAAGTAATCTTGGCTGAGCGTGCTGATTTCCCGTTGTTTACTAGCTATAACTTAATTTAGATTCTTTTTCAGTCAATAAATATCAAACATTTTGGCTTTGTAGCTTTTTTTCTAAATTAAAAATGTAGAAGAGCATCTTGATCAATAAATTTTGTGACATGGTTCTTTTAGGCTTGGCTGAGCCTAACATTCATCACTTCGTAAACCCTTTTAGTCATATCACATGCTCTTCATCTGGATTGTGCCAATTTGATGTTTTAAAGAAGAATTTTAAAAATTTGTTCAGCCAAAAGTTTGGAAACACATGTCTTTTCAATTTGATTTTTGATTCCAGTCAGTGTGCGCTTGGTGTGCCATGGTTTTGTGGACCAACTATTATGTTTTGACGTACTGGCATAAATCAAATTCCCTTTATTGTGTCAGATTTACTTGCATGAGGTCACAGATGAGCCAACAATGAATCAGCCATCTCTGACACTTAGTCTTTAGATGTTTGCCAGACTTCTGTTCATAACAGCAATCCGGGGGGAAAGGAGAGCTGGTTCTAGTTTTAAAACAAAGTTGTGGGGCTCTGAGAGTGACAAGGAAGCAATGACAGAAGAACATTCAGATCCATTTTTTTTTCAGGCATGGATTCTACATCTGAGCTTCATTCAACTATCTAAAAACCCTCCAGCCCATCTAAAAGGCTGCAGCCAGAGTTCTGATGAGAACCAGTGAGGGAGATCATATTTCTCCTGTTTTAGCTTCTCTTAACTGGCCACCTGTGAAATCCAGAACAGGATTTAAAATTATTCTCCTAACATATAAAGCTCTAAATGACCAAGCTCCATCACAAATCTTAGAGCTCATAGTTCCACATTTTCATGCAGAGGACTTCGCTCTCAAATGGCAGGTTCCTAGAGTTTCTAAAAGCAGAATGGGAGGTAGAACCTTCAATTATCAGGCCCATCTCCTCTAAAACCATCAGTCAGCGTGTGTTTGGAAAGTAGACAAACACTCTCTCTACCTTTAAGATTAAGTTTTATGATAAAGCTCATTAAGGACAGCTCAAGTGTTCTGAAACCTCTCTTAATTATCCGGCTAGAGGCTGCTGGATGATCTCCCAGGATGCACCTCCTCATTCTGTTCCCTTCTACTCCCATTCTACTGATGACATCATTGTTATTGTTGTTAACTTGTGTTCCTTCTTCCCAGGGCCCTGTTTAACAAAAGAGGTCCAACAAACTCTGAGTCAAAAAAACTAATTCAGAGTCAACAAACTGAGTTTTCGGTTTCAGGAAAAGTGTTCAGAGTTGGCTCAGTCAAATCTGAATATGTTGACTCTACTACTAATATGTTACTACTTCTACTATGTTAATACTACTATAAAAAGTCCTCATCAATGGAACTCCCATCTCTGATTCACCATGGCAACACATAGTAAGCAGAAGTGATCTTATTTTTGTTTCCTGGAGCTGAACATGTTAGTGCAATCAAATAATGAATACAAGCACATACTCAGACAGAAGAATAATAATACGGTTTTTGCAGCAAAGGAAAAAGAGATGATGTTGGAAAAAATTGCAGTGAGTGAATGCGTAGATGAATTTAAAATAAAAAATTTACAAATATTTTGTATAAATGACAAATTAATGTCATATTGTTCTCAACT
>JAOWBL010012493.1:0-38940 GCA_028564865.1 Zenarchopterus dispar | reverse complement strand
TGTGTGTGTGTGTGTGTGTGTGTATATATATGTATATATATATATATATATATATATATATATATATATATATATATTTATTTATGTATATGCATACATATCTGTGTATGTATGTAAAAAGAAAATCCCAAAAATAGAATTTTGTACAAATGACATTTTCCTTGCCTTTGTTGTAGAAATGAGATGCAAGAACGGTCATTAGTGGATGATAATGAGGTGAAGGAGACAAGCAACCTAAGCCCTGTTGGTTTTTCTGATATTAATAATTAATTTGTGATTAAGTGGCTAATAGGAGTTTAAAGGTCAATGTCATCTAGAATGCCATGAATCTTGGGAGACAAGAGGAAGGAAGGGGAAAGGCAGTCCAGAAGACTGTTGACAATAATCCCAGGTGCTCTCCTGTTACTGTGACAGCTCTCCCCCTTTTTGAGCTCCCCTCCCCAGGCGGCATTGCCTTTGTGTGCTGAGAACAGCAATTCAGTTGCAAGAGCACCTGGGCATCTGCCCTTTTGGCATTGAAAGTATAAAGTGGCATATCATCCAAACAGAGCAGAGGCTAAACAAAGGGAGATGTGGATGTCTATCACACATGTAATTGTTCTTATTATCTGATAATTAAAGGAACCACAATGTAATTTGGGTTTTGTGTGACCTCAAAAGCACAGGCACTTCACTGGGTAGGTACTCACCAGCATGTATACTCTCCTGACTCTTGGCATTGATTCATCTTGGTTATTATGCCTCGGATTATTCTCACACTTCATCCACATCATAGCCAGAACTCATTTATTTCAAGATGTTCGACGTGAAAACAATGGCTAATTTAGTCTCTGGAGTTTTTAGCTTTAAAGATGCTTCCAAATAGAAGCTTCAGCTCAGGCTTTGGGGCAAATTTAAGATGCCCAGTAGGGGAATGGGAAAAAAAAAAGAAAAAAACAAAAACAATCATATCTCCATTTCCAAGGCTCCTGTCTCTGTGGCTCCACTCACCTCCTGTTTCACAGCTCCACCAGATTTGGCCTTGTAATGTTTGGCGTTAATGAGACAAGCTACTGTCACAGTCACATTTCAGCTTGGTTCTTGTAATATCTGTCATGTCTGTGTTCTGGCTAATCTTATCAGAGGTTAGATGTCTGTCATGGCTCAGGCTGACTTCTAGGAACAGCCAGGCTCCTGGTAACTGCTATAACCTGTTAGAATTAATTCGCTCTTGCGATATGTGCACTATGGTCTGTATCACTGTAACTACAGAGCCACTTAAAAGCCATTCTCATCATCCTAACCCTTCCAGGGTAATTCAGCTTATTTTGGTCTGCGACAAATCTATGTGAGATTTTTCCCAGATAAATTGGAAAACTGTTACCTTATGATTACATAAGAAGCACAAGAGGATTCGCAGTTGAATCCAAAAGACGGTTTGAAGAACGGATGTAAGGGGCAGCACTCACAGATGGCGTTGTAGTGGGATAATTACTGAAAATAGGCCAAAGTCTTTCGTAATTATGCATTTTTTTATACTTAAACCCATGACAATTGTCTTAATTTCAGTCATTTAACATCTCACAACCATGTTTTGAACTTAATTGGGATAATAAAGAAATTGTTACACCAGTTTACATTCCCCCCGTTTCTTTTTTTCTGCCACCTCAACTGAAATTGAAATCTGTTTTGGAAACAGAGAGGACCTGGATTTTTCAGAAAAAGGAACTCTCATATTCAGTGAAGTGCTCGGTATTTGTCAAAATGTTCATGTTTTCTAACAGATACTGCTGATCAGCCTTGGTCCTCATTCATCACAACCACTCAAGCTCTTAAGAACTTGCATCATTAAAAAAAACAAAAAACAAAAAAAACAAAAAGACCTCATATTTAGAATAAAAGTGCAAGGTGTTGTTTTGTGCAACAGAGGAAATCTTTTAAGTATTGCGGTATTCCAGCAAAGAGCTGATTGGTTTCAGCTAATCGTGAGGCATATTCAGAAGAATGTGATTGTGTTCCATTGCGTTTGAATTCTTCTTAACTGATGTTATGGGCTTTTTTTTTTTTTTTTTAATCTTTATTATTTTTTATTCTTTTTGGTAAAGGGTGTGGCTGGGAAGATTCTACCTCAGGATGGACACAGATTAGAAACAGTAGTGAGGAGTAATAAAATCTCAAGCAGGTTGTTTTAAATTCCAATCACCTTGATCCTGGAGGATTTCAGCTGTGCATTCTAATGCATCGCTTTCATTTGCACATTGCTCAGGTAAAAAAATCCAGTTACTGTTTGGAAACAAACTGGTCTTTGATCAAAGCTCTTGCCTTGAATACCCAATCAGATATCATACCTCTTCTCCTTGCGCTGGAGTGAGTTTTATTTATTTATTTTTCCTTCTTTTTTAATGGTAAGCAAAAGGGGAAAGCTTAGAGCTGTTTTTATGAGGTTTCCTTCCATCTGCTGTGGTTGGCGAGGGACCTTGGAAGAGAAAGCTGCATCCTGCCTCGCCTGCAGTCAAAAGTAAGAGAAAAGGAGCAGGAAAAAGAAAAAGAAAAAACTTGTCAGGCAAATGGATAGTCACTACTGTGTACGCTTTGTCTCGTAGATGCTGCTCCCAGTCAAAGCCTCAGTCACACACTCCTCAATTCCCATGGGAGGCCGAGGAACAGAGATGCTACAGTCTGACAGGGAACACTGCCAAGGCTCTGCCCAAACAACCCCAGTATAAGATCACTGTCTGAACCATGTGTGCACCTCTGACAGCTCTAACTCTTACTTAAACTACAAGTTTCTCTATTCCCTGAATGGCCAGAGAACAGGCTAGAATTTGCCCTCAGCAACTGCACTAATATGTCTCCTGTCCCAATGCAGAAAGCTGCTTGACGGGAAAGTGTATTTTATAAATGAACGCAATCGAGAGGGTAAATATAGCAGATGTCACCTGCTGCCAGCTCTCCAGTGAAACAATAAACAAAGAATGCTGGGCTGCTTTATCACTGAGGTGAGGTTACATAAGATTTATGAACTGTCATGGTGGTAACAATTGTATGTAGAAGGGGATTGATTGTGTTTGGTACAAAAATTCTTCTGGCTGGGACAGTAACGCAGCAGATTTGTTCTTGTCTTCACAAGTAAAGGCTTGTCAATTATTTAAAAGAGCAAAACAACTTGCCCAGAAAAGACAGCTCTTGGAGTGTGAAGCTCATTTACACATCTTTATTCTCAGAGTGTTCTCATGTGTTTAGGCCATAATAAGAGTTGGTCTTTCATCCCTATGTGTTTGTCTGTTAATTCACACCTTCAACAATGTGAGTTCCCTCATTCCTCAAAGACAAGGGCGCCAAGGGAAAACAAAGAGGCTCCAGGAGAGGGTTGCAAAACAGAAAACTATTATTAAGGACTTTTTTTTTCTAGTTAGTCACTTTGCAGAAGTAAACAGAGGCAGAAGACTTCATTATTGTAATTGGGGAATACAGGGCCACGTAAGAGATGGAGCAACCACGAGGACAGGAATTAGGTTCTGTCAGGGCTTTAATGAAGGAAGCAGGTTTTCTGTGTCATGGCCTCTCTCTCCTGTGATAGATGGGGAGGTTAACCGTCTCGATGAGTTAGGTGGCCCAGCGCAGAGCGTCTTACAGAGCTACTTTTCAGACAAAACCCTTTTATAATTGCCCTGGGAACAAATTTTTTGTTGTTGTTGTTGTTGTTTTAGCAGTATTTTTCAATATGTTTTATGTGGTGATACTTTTTTGTATCAATGTATGACACTGTATTTAAATGGAATTTTAAGGCATTTATAATTGATTTTAGTGTTGCAGGCTCCTTTATTCTTCTCCACAACATTATAGAAGTAGATTATATTGTTGGTATTGCTTTGTATTTTAGCTTATTTAAGATAAAGATTGGTATAAACATGTTTTCAAAATATGAGAGATTGTTAAAAACTAACAGTGGTCTCCATCATTTTTGGCTTCTAACATCTCACAAAAAGTTATGTCTATATAATCACATTTTTGTGGTATAAAAGTCACACCAAATCTTGACTTTTTCTTTTAAGCATCTTAAATAAGTATGATTTTGATATAGTTTAATTAAATCTTAAAGTAATCCAATATTTCACAAAGATCCAAGAATGCAAAGAAACGGCTAAAGCTGTCAACATGTTTATTCATCAGAACTTCAGAAGTTCATGAATTACAATCAGAGAAACAAAACCAATTTATTATTTTAATTCTTTCACTATATTTGCCTCTTTTTCTTTTTGTTATTTTAGATCGCAGTTTTTACTTGCTGTATTAGCACTTTTAAAGGATACAAATTCCTCTTAAACCACTTTTTTGAGAATATGAAAAATATCTTAATGTAGTATCCAGTAAATATTTGCAAGTCTGTCAGTGGTATTAAACAGTATGTCACCCTAAATCATTCTCCAAAGCTGTGGAGGGAAAATGGAAGATCGTAGATCAAATGACAACGTCAATAAAATAATAATAATAATAATAATAAACATATGAAGAGTTGTGAAATGGAGAGGAAGTAAATGGAAAGACTGAATGAAGTTTAGGGTAGGCAGGACGAGACAGGTTGTAGTAATGTACAGGATTTATTTTAGCAGATACATAGTCTCAGTAACATTAAAATCCCATTAAATCCTACCAGAGATGCCCATTTCCATAAACCAGAGTAGAAGAGGCTGTAATACAGATGCTAAGAGATAATAGTCATATGCCCATATATTGCATGTGCAAGCTCTAAGGACATCAGCACACACTCACTCTTGCAGATACTAAAACATGCAACCAGCTCAATATCAGCGGCCTTGAGATGAAGGTGTTCAAGCCATGTCACACAAGCCAGGATGGTGAGAATGATGGATGGTGATTGAAGTTGGGAAGACAGATAGGGTCTGCTCTTTCCAGACTGCAGTGTTCTTCTGAGTGACCTCTCCTCTTTGTTAGTATACTTTTACAAGATACATTGTCCCATGTTTGTTGCATTGAGACAGCATGGTAATGATTTGCTGTGCAATATTAGATAATTAAAGAGGCTTAATGTGTCACAATCATCTCTTACACATTTGATTTTGGCCTGTGTGAAGTTACTAGGGAGTGTAGGTGTCAGGAATAAGCAATCCATTCTCTAAACCCTCTTCATTCTGTTCAGGGTTGCAGGGGGAGCTGGAGCCTATCCCGGCTGTCAATAAGAGATAGGTGAGATACACCGTGGATAGGTCACCGTTCCATCACGGTGTCATGCAGAGACAAACAATCATGTATACTCACACTCATGCCAACTGACAATATAGAATCACAAATCAATCAAACTTGTGCATTTTTTGGACTACTGGAAGAAACCAGGATGCTTGCAGAAAACATGCAGGCATAGGGAGAAGGTGCAAGCTCAACACAGAATGATGTCATCTGGGGTCAAAATCTGGAAACATCCTGCTGTGCCCTGATAAACTCCAATGAATAAAACCAAAAAGAAGCAGTCTTGCTTTATTTTGTCTGAAGAAACATGGCTCAGAATTGTTTGAATAAAGAAAGAAAGTGTGGATTTGTCTGTGAGTTGTGGGCCACTTTGAATTTGCATTTCAAACTGCTTCCCTCCTGAAATGACTGAAAGTGATACAAGGGGCAGTGAATGTAAGTTTGCATGGACGTCTGTCCCTCTGTGGTAACAGTGATGGACAAGGAGGTTTGTCCAAGGTGTTCTCGGCTTCTGACAGTTGGTATCGCCCCCAAGACCCTGGACCCTGAACAGGATAAACAGGTGGCAAAAACAGAGGGCTTTAAAACAATACCTGGGGTACTTGTTGGCACAGATCTAAGCATGCTTCAAAGAGTTACATAATTCCGAAAATGTAAAAAGGTCTATATGTACCAGATGCTTCTGCTTCTTCTATAATTCTTCTACAGAGGCATACTATTATTATGAAGAGGAAGAGACATATACAATATCATTAAAAGGAACGGGAAGAACTTCAGTATAAACCCTTAATTTCTGATCTCTCATTCAACACTGCTTCATCAAAAACCCGTAAAATCACGAGTGAAAGATTACAAATAAATATTGGTAGGAAGTTACATATTTCTTTCTTTACACCATACACCTTATATATATGTGCAAAGCAGTGGTCTTTAACCCTGATCCTTAAGGCCCACCGCCCTGCATGCTTCAGATGTTTTCCAGCTTCAGTACACTTTAGCAAACCTTAATGACAAGCTGATGATGACGATTAATCAGGTGTGTTGATAAAAGAAAACATCAAAAACATGTAGGACAGTGCAGTTTGAGGACCAGGGTTGAAGACCACTGGTCTAGAGGGAGAAATATGTGTAATGTCATAAAAAGATTAAAGGATTCTGGAAGAATTTCACTACTTCTGTCCTCTGTTAGACATGTGTGATCTCCATTTAATCAGACAGCACCACATCAGGAGCCATCTTTTAGCTGATATACCCAGATTAGGAAGAAATTATTGGGAAAACCTTTGCCAAGCACTGAAATATAGAGCTGCATTCACAAATGTCATAATGTTGTCCATAGCCAGAGTTTAGCTCTTTGGCTCTGGTAGATGAGACCGATCACACAGTGGATACATTTTTCAGGAATTTTCTGAAGGAAAAAAAAAAACACTTTCTGTGGCCATTTTCGACCCTATCAACAGTAAACTATAAGTGTCTATATTTTAGAAAGGTGTTTTTTTTAATTCTGTGAAATAAAATCCTGTTGATTGTTTTTGGGGTGAAGAATTCTAGATCTGTTCATTAAATTTATCTTTACCAACCAGTTTCACCAAATACAATAAAATAAAATTTAAAAAAAAAAAGGTCAGCTCAGACACTGTAGTTGCAAGGCTAGGTGGAGCCTGGATAGTGCACCTAGTTAAGTAGCGCTTCATGTACAGAGGCTTGCAGTTTTCATGCACCAGTTTTGAGCCCTAGCCCATGACTCCTTGCTGTGCGTCCATCCCCCTCTCTCTGTCCCGCTTTCTTGTCTGCATGCTTTTAATAAAAAGCCTTTGCTGTGTCTCATTCCCTCTCTCTTCACCCACTTTCCTGTCTCTTGACTGCTAACTAAAGGCTTCTAGTGCCCGAAAAAGAAAATGAAAGAGCGCAGTAACATGATCAGAGGATGCTGTCTTTTATCTGTTTTTCTTACAGTCACTATACATGAAGCCTG
Organism: Zenarchopterus dispar; assembly: GCA_028564865.1. NCBI lineage: Eukaryota > Metazoa > Chordata > Actinopteri > Beloniformes > Zenarchopteridae > Zenarchopterus > Zenarchopterus dispar. The sequence goes on along the minus strand of JAOWBL010012493.1, from coordinate 31,778 downwards.
ATTTCACTTGTTCAGCTATGAGTGACACATACAAACATTGTGAAAACAACACAAACCAAGCAGTATCAGCTCTATTTAGTGGCTGAAATTAATATTACATTAAAAATTGTACAAAGTGTTTGAAGCACTTTTTCTTCAGTAGGATTCCTTTAGAGCTGAACTATTTATAGTAGCAATATCTGGTTTTAAAGAGCAGAAAAAAATCATTATTACTCAAGAAAATGAAAAAAAAAAGATCAGCATATATTAGATATTTTTAGATATGACGTGGATTGATGGCGTCACTAATATGATACCTGTTAATTAATGGTATCGAAGGTTTTGATCAAGCAATTTAGCTTTCTTTTTTGCTACCACAATTTTTCTCTGAGCTTTCTATCTGACTGAGAGCCACAGTGCATGACAACTACAGTGCAGCCCCTCTCTAATGCATAACATTCATAAATCCACTGATTGTATACTCAAGTCACAAATGAAGTGAGAAAGAGGATCATCTTCTCATAGACTCCAATGAAAACATTGTTCAGAAAGCTGTGCTCATTTCCATTTTTTGTACTTGTTTGATGACGCAAACGAAGGGCATAATTGGACCAAAACAGTTCTGCAGACTCTGGAAGAGTTTTTGAGGACTTGGGAGCTGCCCAAATGAAACAGACCTCTATGAGATTTATTTCTGGTTGCATTCACAAAACAGATAGAAATGCTGATGTAACATAATGGCCAACTGGTTGTTTGTCGATCAGTAAAAGTCACCTTATGATTTATTTATCGCGTATCAGCTTAATAAATCCAGAGCTCCTCACTTTCTGTTCATTTTATTTAGAATTTCTGAGGCTATCACGTTGCCATATTGATGTATTCTTCTTCTCCAAGAGTCTGCATGTCAACATTCACGATTTTATATCTACAATCTGTATGTGGGAGTGGGAGGAATTCCCGCCTACATCCCAATCAGTCAGGGCCCTTCACAGCAGGCCCCAGCACTCACACTGCACAAGTTTGCAACTGTCTACAAGAACACACGCATTTAGTCAGCTTCTGAACTCACGGAGTTCCTCTGCTTATGAAACCATGTGATGATGGCACTATTATACTGCTCATCAGAATAGCTCTCGGTGCTGTGTGGGAGCAGCTGGGGTGATCTGTCTGCAGGTGCGCACGCATGCAAGCACTCACACATCCTCAGATGTACACTGCAACATACACTATTTGTTTCTCTCCCTCTCTCTCTGTTGGAGACTCACACTATTGTTGTATCCGTGTATCTGTGCGAGCACTCTTCAGCCTCCCACCAGCAGGTGCAAGCACTTCTATAGAACAAAAAAGCTCCAGTTCTCACTCCCCAAACACTACTCATCTACTCATCGTGGCCCACATAGTCCTCCTGATGAATGTGATATTATCATGCTTGTGGGAAACAAAACAGTTTGTACTATAAACTTTTGTTTTGTTACCACGCACAACCACTGTGTTCTAAGTGAAAAAGCATATATTCCACTAATATTTCTATTTGCACTGATTGACATTTGTTGAGGACCCAACAGTTGTACTCTGGCATATGCAGCTATTGTTTATCTTTCTTTTTTTTTATCTTGACAGCACAACACAAATCTTGGGGGTGAAATATGCTGACTGAGATGCTATGAATGTGGCAAGCAAGCTGTGGCAAGTTCCCCCCTGGCACGCTGCAAAGCCACTGAAAATTGTGTCACACTAGACAATGAGCATGTTTGGGGAAAACTGTCAGAAATCAGAATCCTGTCAGGATCTTTGATACTGATATCATCTGTTGTAGAGGACGTGGCAAAATTTTGTTAGTCTGTTCTAACAAATACCTTGAGGCCAAAAAACAAAATAAAATAAAACAAAACAAACAAAAAACAAAACAAGTGAGCTGTCACCACACAGTAGTTGACATATAAACATGAAAGCTATCGAAAGATTGTTGCAATTTAAAGTAGTGCAAAAAAAAAAAAAAAAAAATCAAAACTCTAAAGCCTTTAAGATTAATTTTTACCTTCTTTTATGCTTTACAAGGGTTGAAGTAAAATGTAATAAAACATCAAATTTTTATTATCTGATTTTTTTCTAAAATGTTAAATGCTTTAAAAACTAATTTCAAAGTGCAGGCCCCAAAAAATATAATGGAATTAAAAACTGGACATTTATTTTCAATTGGAGCGATGTTCTTTGAAAACAAATTGGAAGGTGTGCCATATTTCTGAATGCATATAGCATACTATCTTTAAGTGTCATCAAAATATCTTATTAAATCATTCAAGTATTCAAGAGGAACTCCAGCATATAAAATCTAAGCTGGTCACATGTGGTCTCCAACCTCTCAGACGCCATTGCATCAGGAACCATCATTTAGCTGATATAACCACATGAGGAAGGGATTAGAGATGGTGATGCACATAGATGCAGCAGTTCAATGTCCTTCATTTTAGTGCTACATTTCCCTGATTTTATTTGTTTCTTCAATTTTGTTGTATAATGTACCTTGACAATAAAAATTTGAGGAAACCTTAATCAAGTACTATAATACAGAGCTACAGTAACAAATACCAGTTCTAACTTTAACCTTGTCCAGAGGTGGCAACACCTTCTCTGAACTTTGACTTGGGATGGACTGTCACCCTGTGGAAATGTGTTATGTAGTCTAAGGAAAATGAGTCCTGATACCATCATTTGTAACCAGTTAAAGTGCTGAAAATAGAAATGTTAAAGGTTTCATTAAATCTTTCTAAATATACCTGTCATTTGTAGCCCTTCTCAACTGTATTTCAGAATTAATACACCAGGAAATACACTTGAGTTGAATACTGGAAATGTACCTTTAATTCTAAGAATCTTTGGCACTATTTATAGAAGTTAGTAATGCCCTCTCTGAGGTTTTGATTGTGGAAATAAATTTGCAACATCTGCCGGGGTTTGACATGACTCACTGCCAGGTCAGCTCCTCCGGTTGCACTTAGCTCCATCCTGCTGTGGGCAATCTCACCGTCTTCCTTTGCTCGCAGTTAATAAGACTCTTCTGAGAAGTGTGTTTGTGTGTTAGCATTTGTGTGAGGATTTTCTGTGGACAGAGAAAGTGGCGTTCCCTCAAGAGCATGTCTGAACACAAAGGGCTTGACCTCGCAGCACCAGTCCTGTGACCTCCCACATCTCTGCATGCTTAGCCCCTGCAGCTCTGATAAACATTATCGACAGTCACAACAAGAAACAAGCAACGTCCAAATAAGATAGGAGAGTAAACAGCAAGCCAAGGTGTTTTCTGTCGGATTTGTCTGACTACACGAAGCCTGGTATTCTTTCAATTAGGACAATAACGTAAATAGACTAAAAATAACAAAGATCATAGAAATGCATCGTCCCAACCCTTAGTTGGCATATACAGGCATTTTACAGACAGGAGTAGTTTCCACACACCTTCTGGCATGTTATGCAAAATACTTTTTCACGGTGATATTACAGCACTTAAAAAAACAAAACAAAACAAAGAAACCCCCACAACAGACATGCCAAGTGATGACACTTAGATTGGGACACGTCAGCTAAAATGATTAAATCTCACCACAGAACTTCCTCTATCCTCCTGGCAATGTGTGGTGGCCTCACAATGAATAATTAATGTACACTGGAATTATTAGCAAGAACAGCAACATCATAAGGGCTCAAACTAATTTGTAAATGTTGTTTTTTTTCACCCTTTACCTCATTGCCTCTGGTAAGAAATTAAGAATAGTGGAAACATAATGAGAGGTAGTTTAGGTCAGGGTTTTGGGGGAGTAGAACAAGAAAATGGACTGATTCAACTGAGACAAAATTCAATTAGAATTTAACTCTCTGCCTAAAGAAAAGCCTCGTCGGAGAAGCCATACAGGTGGCTCGACAAATTGAAAAATCGAACCATGATAATTGTGCAAACTCTCAATTAGTTTAATACATGAAACATGTCCCAAGGTGCAGATGGAGTCCACCACCCACAAAGAGAATCTGATTGCACATGTGAAATCGACAAATATTTTTATTGTTTGATTTGATAAGTCACTTTAGGAATTCTGTTATTGTTGTTGCACAAACCTGCACCCTTCGTGGGGAAATAGACCAGTAAATATGTAAGTGAACCAAGGGGATGCTAAAATAATTTTGATTTTGGAGAGTGTTGTTCAGTCTTTCTCCTCTCTGTCATTTCCTTGGCCTCCTTGCTTGCTGAAGAAATTTTTCTCCTCTGTTCATGCTGAATTATTAAAAAGTGTTTTGATTCCCAGAATGATTGTGAATCTAGGGCTGCGGCTCTCAACTGCATCGTCACTTCTGCTTGTTTTTCTTTCTCCTCACAATGTTTTCCCTGTCTTTCTCACTTGGTTCACAAGCTGGAACATGATACTGCAGTTGTTGCGCCCCAAATTTCACCTTGAAGGGGCAAAAGGGGAGGGGGCTTTTCCTATGATCAATATGAGAAAAGTCATGTCTGCCCTCATTTGCAGGGCAAGTGTTATTCATCTGAATCTGTATTCAGGTCATCCTCTGTTCACAGGGGAGGGGGGGTAAAAGAGAGGGAGGGATATTTTTTCTTTCCCATCATGCACCGGCAGCAGGATCCAAATTGGCACTGAGGGTTGGGCAGTTTCTCCAGGGATAAGCATCCTGTATCCCTGCCTGACACTCTCTGAGGGAAGCTTGCCAGGGACATCTTTTTACACAACACGCATTCACAACAAACATATCTGAAGATGTAAGAGACCAGTATGATCCTTCTCCCTTAGCTGACCTGCTGTCATCTCCAATAATCCCACCTCTTTTTTTATTTTATTTTTTGTGGTCATATTGCAGTGACTGCCAAAGTTGAAGTGCCAGTGGCTCTTTGGCACCACAGAAACCAGAAAAGATGCCTGAGAAAAGGTTACGAGAACAGCTGCTGGCGGATGAAAAATCTATACAGTGTTACCATATATCTGAGTATCCATGCCTCACCCTCTTCCTCTGTCTCTATTACTGTCTCTGTCTCTCTTTATGGATGATGCACAAATGACACACCAGTCAGGACAACACATGGGTCTTCAGTTCCTTTGTCTCTGATCTGCAGGAGAATACCCATGTAGTGTTTCTGTCTGAGATGGAGCAAACTATTCTGCACAAAGAGCGATCTTTATCCAAGTCCACAAGCACTGGGTTGTAAGGATTTTAATGTGGCACCGGCTGGATGTACACCCTAATAGGCCAGTGCTGAAAACATGAGAGCGATCCTTAGAGGAAACGATAGAGAAAGATATAGAGGGACTGAGAGGAGAGAGAGAGATACGGATGGCTAAATAAGCTCTTTCTACAGCTGAAAGCACTTCTAGCTATAGCTGAGCTACTGTGTTTGCAGCTGCATTTCTTCAGAGTCCTAACTTGTGGAGTTAGTCCCCATGCACATGTATCTCTTGAAAAATCTCGTAAATTCTTCAGGCTCCGACTGGCAGTGTGCTCAGTGTTCACCATTTAATGAGATCAATAACTTGTATCTAGGCAGAACTTCAAGTAGAAGTGCACTGCTGAAATAGCTTTGTGACACTTCGTGATAGAGTCTCAGAAGCAAATGTATTGCTTTATAAAAATACTCAGCAAGCAAGTGAGGACTAGATTTGAAGGTTCTGGAGAGTGCCAACAAGATTATGCTGCCCTAATGATAGTCTTCAAGGATGTGCTTGAACTTTAATCTTACAGTTCTTTCTTCATGAGAACTGCATGGCTGAGTCCTTGGAAATATCTACTTCATTAAAAACACAGAAAGAGAAAAATGACAGCTAGACTTAAATACCGTTAAGGCACAGATCATTCATGCATGGATGTTTTGATTTGTAGCAAATATTTATTTGACCAAAGGCTTTAAAAAAAAAAAAAAAAAGAAGAAAAAATCTCCAGTTTTTAGTTTGCATCACAGATTCAGAATATGATTCAGCTCTGGATTCAGCCATTCATTTAACTTGTGAAGCACTAACTACAGCTTTAAGATCTGGTAACTTCGTCAACTGTTTGACATTATGTTTATAAATACAAGTATTATCTTGTTGGAAAGAACAATGCTGCAGATCATTTTCAGAATTCCTAATGTTTCCTTCCATAACCTAAATGTGGTCCACGATCTCCTCTAAAAATGGGAACAGATCAGATTTTATACATTTTATGCATTCAGATTCTTTTTTGATTCCTTTATCAAATCCAGACCAAGATTCAATGAGGAAACAAGAACTGTTGTGTTGCTGTTTCACATTCCAAAACCATATCTTCAGTTCAGCTTAAACTACAAAGCTACAATGCACTACTGAGTCTGTTGCTGCATTGCTGCATGTCAAAATAAATGTTGTAGCCCATGTCTTAGTTCTTGTTGTTGATTTGAAATGAACATTTTTAGCATCCACCTGCACTGATAATATAACGGATATGATTAAAGGTGTACCGTTCCAATTCATCATGAAGTTTGGAGCTTGTTCTGAGGTGTGTTTTTATCTCAAATTTCATCTCCTGCTGATACTACACAAGACAGACACCAATGACTCATGTTTCTGGTTTTTAAAAAAATAAAATAAAACAAAGAAAAAAATCCCATCAAACATGCCAGTTATTTATTTAGCCAAATAAGATAAAAGTTTAGGAAATGAGAAAAAAAGCTTTTGTTTGGTGAAAAAAGGAAGAAAGTCAGAAGTCTTGTCTCAATGCTCTGGTGTATAATAGATTTTAAAAAGGGTTCTTATTTTCATATTTGTTTTTAAATCAGACAGAAAAATCCTATTTGGCCAGAGTATGGACATGGTTTTGTTTAACAGCAGGCTGTTTATTTCATTTTTTGTGAATATTTTATTCTGTCTATTTTCTCATCCGAAGAACAAGTCAGCACCAGTAGCACAAGTCATAAGAGCATCGACTCCAAAATGTTACCCATCCACAGAAAAAAAGCAGTGCAGAAGGTTTTGAAATACGAGACAAGAATTTGAAAAAGAAGTAGCAGCATATTAGTGGGGCATATTAGAAAGAGTAAAGTGTAGAACTTTGATGTTCAATGTGTTAATAAGTTTTCAAGAGTGCTGTGTTTTGATTTCAGTAGGAATGTGCTACAATTTATAGTAAAAAAGAAAAAAACACTTTTGTTGTTAACTTAATAGAAATCAATCTTTATATCCATGTTAACTTGTTGAGTGGTCACTAATGGAAAGTACTACAAAAAAAAAAAAAAGAAAAAAACAGAGTGGGTGACTTTGACGTTAAAGGTCACGGGGATTATGAATGGCATTTTTATGAGGCGGTAGGTGGATGTCATGGGACTGTGCAACCCAGACTTTGCCAAAGCCCGGTTCCTTATTTTGATCAATGGACGGTAATGAGGCCGAAACAAATTGCCTAAGTGAATGATTGGAAAATGACTATGACGTTACAGGCAGTTAAAGCCACTAAAATAAAGAATTGGCAACATAACGAAAATTCCTATGAAGGACCCAGGCTCTTGCATTATCAGAAGTATCCACCTGTGTTGTAATGTTGTATAGAGGACTTTGCCATTCGGTTGGATGATGGTTGCTGTTTTTAGCTCTGACCTGTCACTAAACACCCCATTCTTCCTCTGGTCATCTGTGGCTTTACATCTCTCAACAATAATGAGCAGTTTCCTCAGACACACTCACACACACTTCTTGTGGTCTTTCCTCACCGTTTCTCGGTAGCAGCTATCCAGGCTGGCTGCCAGCGGCATGTTAATGCTAATACACTCTGCCTGTGTTGAGGTAATCACACCTCGAGAGGAGCGGAGACTACTGAGCCAAATCCATAGAGGACCAGCTAAATCAGAGATCTTCAATGAAATCCAGCGGTCTCTTCTCCCTAAAGCATGCCTCCAGGGCTGCTTGTGTCTACAGTGGAACAGTCTGTGGATCAGTTTTGTTTCAGAGCGGACTGTAATGCAGTCTATTGTGTAAGTAGGGGGTAATTTTAGGTGGATATTGCATAAGAATGGTGCAAAATAATAGCAATAAAAGATAATAGCAGAAACACAGAAGTTTGCCTTCAGCTGTCAGTACTTTAAAGTCATTGTATTATGCTAAATTGATAATGTTTGGCTCTGTTTTGCCCGTTTGATTATGATTCAAGCTTTCCTCCACGCTGGTCTAAACTTCCTCCTTTCCACAACCCCACTTTCGCCTCCTTCCCTCTTGTTTGTTCCGACACTATCACCCACTGTGCTTTGCAGAGTGGAGAAAACACTTGTTTTGACAGCTAAGATAACTGACTAAATGTCACATGTCTGAATGAGAAGGATTTGTGTTGCATGGGAATTCATTGCACTCAGTTTCCTTCACCATTTCTCTCCTCCGCTCTGGTTTTTGTGTGTTTATGCGAGTGAGACATCAAGCGGTGCTGCATTGGCTAGATGTGTGTATATTTTTTCATTAATGTTTTCTCACACTGAGAGGAATGCATGTACATCAATATGTGTGCTTGAATTTGGAGTTATGCGTGGAGCTCAAGCACCAAACTGTGTGCTGTTGAGAATAATAAATGAGATCTCCATGCTGTGATGCACCTGTGTCATCGCTGTATGTTTACTCTTGTGCAGCTGAATGTTTTGCAATAATATGATGCAATCTAAATCACATCATTGAGTGCCATACACACAGGCTTCATATAAGGTAAATATCAGTTTCAAATTCACCTTTGTTCATATCTTTTGAGAGACAGGTATGATACAAAAGTCCAAATGTAGAATACATTATTCAACTTGTGTTGAACTGCTGTCTTATAAAATGTACTCCCTGTTATAATTGCTGTCTGTCAGCATAAAGTACTTGTAAGGCAACAGAGAAATGTTTGTGCTGTCATTTATATCAAGGTAGTTTTTAAAAAAGTGCTACACTTCTCAAAATGAATGTGTTTCATTATTCATCACATGTTTCAGTAAGTCATGTCAGAAAAAAAGTCTGATTGTTGCTCCTGATGATTTTTTGTGCAGGATCACAAGGTTTGAGGACATGTAAGGAAGAGGTAGAGCTGCACTAAAAACCAACATCTGAAAGACTCCCCTGAGGTGTGCTTAACTGCATCCTGGTGATCACAGATGCTGAAAATAGATTCATTCAGTACAGCACTAATTGAAGCTTTAACTTTTGTTTTGATCTACTTAAACATGCTGATACCATTTTATGGCTATTAATCTAAGACTACATAATGATCTTGGATAATGTTGAAAATAAAAAAAAGCAAGTGGTCCCTGAAGCTCCTGCCCTCCTACCCTCATTCACAAATGAAAAGACACTGCATTTACCAGGTGTGTTTATGTTTTACCCATTTCAGTAGCTGCAAGATAATCCTTAAAACGCAGCATAATTTTGACTACAACCATGTCGAAGTCTTAGGCCCCCATTAAGTGCTTAACTTGTGTTTTAGAGAGGCAAGGTCTGGACTACTTGTGTGTGTTTTTTATTCGTATGCCTTATGGATAATTACACAAACATTTGACAACTTTGCATTTTTGTCTATAGCGTTCTCCTAAGTCCATCCACCAATTATCTTTACCCTCTTATTCCTATTTAGAGATTTGCTGGAGCTTATCTTACCTCACTCACTCACACCTATACACACTTTCAAAATCACTAGTTAACTAAATACACATGTTTTTGGACTGCCATACCTGGAGAAAAACCCACACTCGCACAAGCACATGCAGACTTCACACAGAAGGACTCCTGGCAGGTTTCCAAACAGAAATGTTATGACTGTGAGTCAACAATGCTGACCACCAAACCACTGCGCTGCACGTTTTTAAACCTCTACTTTAAAATTTTAACAGATGTTAGGAAGAATTAGGAAATCACTTAAATTTTTGCACATGGCAAGCCTCTCTATATTTAAAACGAGCCTCTTCACAAAAGAATGTAGAAAGAGAAGCACTGGAAAATCAGGCGACGAGTGGAAAGGGAAAGAACAACCATCATTTTTAATGTCGCAGTAGGTAGGGATATTAAAAACATTTGGAACTTTGAAATGAGATGGGAATCTATCTCTACTGCACTGCACAGCTTGCTGCCGCAGGAATAAAGCTTTCAACACATTTCATAACTCACTTGGGGTCAAGATTGAAGCAGCATATTTGTGTCAAGTCTGAAAAAAAGGGTGTTCCCAGGGAGCGTTTTTCATTTGAAGATGTTTAAAAGTTTTTATGGTCACCAGCAAATATACTTTAAGAACTGGGTTAAAAATAAACGTTTTTCACCTACCCTTTAAATTAGTGTGTATTTCTCCAGGATTTACAGCAGAAGAGGTAGAGAACATATTTTGCTTCTAAGTAAGCATCACACCCATGAGCTTCATATTTGTCTTATATTGCTTGATTAGTTAATCAGTTAAAGGTACTGAAATGATTTTAAGATGTATTTTGGGGATTACCTTTGATTATCCTGTTCAAAGGAGGACAAGAAGATGTTTTAGGTACCCAGGCCACATATTACCCCAATTTCAACAGGAAATCAACATTGATCTCTCACTTGGTGCTAATTGGCATTAAAGCCTTTTTATATTTCTTCCTGAACTCAGAGTTTGGCTTGGTAATCCATGATGCAACACTTGAGAACCTCATGAATTGATTACCCAGCTGTTTTCTCGCTGAAACATTGTTCACAGCTGCAAAATGGAGATGGCAGCCTTGATGCACATTCCAAAATTGTGAGTAGTTTACAAGAGAAGACAGTATGAAGAATCATGCTGAGCCTTTCCATAAATGTTCTGCTTAGCTGTCTCGATTGTGGGACATGAAAGATCAAGTGTCTCTTAACAGAAGAAGATCTGACACTGTGGGACTTTACAAGAGCAAAAATGAGTTTGTCTGATGAGTGGATGAGGTCTGGCAGGGACTTGTTACCATGACAACTATCATCAAGAGCAGTGTCAGTAGCCTGACTTTATAGTGAAATTCTGTAACTTCATGGTTTAGGATCTTCAAGACTTGCAATATACAACATATTTGGTCAGTTTTGGGACAAAGATTTTGCCACAGAAAGGGAGACATCTAATTTGCTTGTAATACAGAGGTTAGCCTTTTATTTCCTTCCATCAAAATCTCTTCTGCTTTTAGTTTATCATCTGACAACAGTTTGCATTCTAATCCGTATGCAATGTTATGTATGTCAAATAAAGCATATTTTACTAGTGTTATCTAGAACACTTTAAGAAAAATAGGATACACAAAAATAGCAATGCTGCCTTTTTATTCTTATACTTTGTTTTGATTGGTAGGAATTTCTGTCTTTGAAACTTTTGAATATGAGATCAGAAGATGAACTGATTTGCTAAAGGCATAACATTTCTTATGAAACCCTCTTTTGTAGCATGTTAATATTAATGTTTATAATGCTTTTTTAATTTAATTTACTGTTATTCTTTTGTGCAGTTATATAGTGAGGAAAAAAAGAATCGACCAATACTCAGTGTCTTAAGATTTGAGCTCCCAGACAACTTAAATCACGGTCTCTGATAATTTGTTCATTTGGCTTAATCAGTTGTTGCCATGACAGAGCAGGTTCAGTAAACCTCAAATTTTTTTTCTTTTTTTTTTCTCTCAACAATCAGCAGCTGATTTTAGCTCCACTGACTGCTTAGACACCTTAGCAACTAAAAAAGTTACAACAGAGTTTATCTGCTCTGGAATTTCCTCAAAGTAATGCCCACAAAGTAGGCCATAACCTTTAGAAGATAAGAAACTATATCCTTGTAGTGCAGTTTATAATGAAGAGGAAAGGAGGTGAAGCTGAAATCTATAAGAACAAGAAAACTTGTCAAAAGAACAACTTGTGCAAGTCATTATAATTTTTGTTTCAATTCAGATTTTGTGAACAAATCTTGTCGATGGAAATAAAGTTGAAATGCAGTTTTGGAGAAAGCGAAAGAGGGAAAAGAAAGTGTAAAGATTTTCATGAAAGAACACCTCTCTGATTGTTAAGCAGTTGTTAAGCAATGGGGGTGATTTTGGCATGTGTTGCAGCTAGTGATTGGTTCTACAGCAGGTTAATGATACCTCAAAATACACGACAGACGCAAGAGGCATAAGGTGAAGAGTTGGTCATGGCCATCATTGTACCTTAACCCAAACATCGCTAAATTTCAAAACATCAGTTTATAGCTGTCCAAGAATAGAAGGTTTTTACAGTAAGCTGAGATGAAAATCGACGAAAATTCCCCAAATGAGTATTGTGTGCACTCAAACTTTTACTATGAAGGCCTTCTTTATTTTGAAAAATGATAGATAAGAAGTATTCCTCTAAAATTGTTTAAAGTTCCAGCTTCTTTCAGTTTATTCACACTTGGTGTACACGAAATAATTTATTGATGTATAATGGATTTACACAGAGGCTCCATCACACCTCCATGACCCTGAATAGGAAGGAGTGGGTCTAGATGATGGATGGGTGAAGGGATTTATCCGCAGGTACAAAGAGCTCCCAGATTTATTCACATCACTGTAGTTTTTCATTTTTGCCTGCAGATACTGTAGTTGCATTTATATATTTATCATAAAATATATATTTCTAACTAGCTTCAAAACTTACTTTTGACACCTCTGTCAGTCTGGCCACTCCTCCAGTATATCTCAAAAAGTGAGATCCAGAAATGACATCCTCTCCTCCAAATCTGAATCATCCTTTCTTCAAATATTGATTTTTTACAAGGCCTCAGGAGTCCAATTTTTTTTCATGCTTATGATTGCTCATTTTAAGGAAATTTCACAAAAGGCTAGGACCCTCTGTCTACAAAGAAAATGCCCCCAGTGGTTGCTGGCAGGAAATTTGCAAAGTTCAGTATTATATTTGTCATTTATCTGTCCCCCACATGTTTTAGATATAAAGGAAGCAACTGTCTCGGGAGTTTCAGAGCTCAACAACTGATGTGTTGTGGTGCTTATAATTCAGTAGATGGCATTGTCTGTTGATAATATATTGACTTTAACATCCACTTGTGCTCGTACTGAAGCACATTGTTAACTTCTGACTCTCTGGATGACCAGAGAGTCGAGTATGCTTAAATATTCATTCAAATGTGTGAAATATTCAAATATGCTATATCCACATGGTTCTAATAATATGACTAATAATATTCAGAAAATAAGAAAAAAAATCATCATTTGAGAGGCTTTTGGTCTGGCATTAACTAACTAAAACATGCAAGAAAATACAAATACTTTTCTGTTGTGCCCAATATCCTTGGGTTTACTTAAGATCCTGGTTGACCCAGACGACATCTTCATCCAGTGAGATGGAGTGCTGAGGATGCCAGAGAGGACAAAGGGATGTCTTCAAAAACAGGCATGTCCAGATGTCTCAAGGAGAGAGGGAATGTGAAGTAGATGAGAGCTCTGGCAAGTGTATTAATAAAGAAATAAGTTATATAATGAAGTGAAGAGTGGGGATGGAGGGCAACAAGAAAAGAAGGTTCTCTTAAACTTTTCTCTATCTTTTATGCACAACCTCAGGGTCATTTAAAGAGGACAAAGACAGACATAAGGTGACACATACAGGCTATGGCTATGTTTAGTGCTGCCTCAATGCTGTCCAGGGACATGGTTATAGATTTTCTTCTGTAGAGGTTCAGATGGCTGCAAGAGCTAAAAGGTGGATGTATTTTATAAACACTGCACCAGTGCAGATTATTTTAATGCATTAACACCACTTATTATTATGATACATTTTCTGTTATTATTGTTATGATGATGTTGCTGAAAACAAAGAATGAAACAGCCCAAAAATAGATTTCTTTTTCCTCAGAGGAATATTTATGTACTTATTGTGGGTATTGTTAAAGACTGTAACACAGGGGAAAAAAGTTTAAAACAGTGGAAAATAGTGCAAGCTAGTTTTGTGCATGCATTTCAGAAGATAGCATGGCTAGGGTAATATTATCTTCCCACAAATTGTACTTATTTAGCTTCCTGTGATATAGTTTACTGCTTTTATGTTATCAATCCTGTAATTTTTTTCTGTAGTATCATCCCCTCTGCTGTTTGGAGTATTAGACTGTCACTCCCAGTCAATGTCATTTAATGTTAGCATTTTGCGTTTCTACAAACCATTGCTACATATAATTGAATGGAAAAGCTCCCCAGTTTGTGTTATACACGGACTTTTTCAGGACCATTTGACCTCTGGGTAGCAGTTTCAATATTTACTAAAGCGCTGAGAATGCGAAAGCCTGAATCTTAAGAGTTATTCTTTCAAGTCATTGAGGAAAAACAAACTCAGGAATGTTAAAACTGAGCATGCAGAAAGTTGAAAAAAAAAAAAAAGATCTTGCACAAGAATTGAACCCAGGCATATAGGATGAAGGCACTGCAACGTATTTTTACTTCTGAGACATTGTTGCTGGCAGATGAAGCAAACATTCCTTCATGTTGCATGTGGATGTGGAGCTGTGGATTCTTTCACAGTACTGACCCCCAACAGGAGCTTGTGTGGAGAGATTCTGAAATGTTAAGATTATATCCACTCATCATTTGCAAAAATGTGAAATGTTATTTTGTGCTCTGGCACTGGGTTGATAGCTGTGAGATAGTACAACATGTACAATGATACAAAAGCATTATTTTCACAAGCAGAGGTCAGTTTATATGCTGTCTAGGAAAGCCTGCTGTAGACAGAGATCAAAAGCTCAGAAATGTCTGACCTAAGTAAAAGTGGTATCAGACACAACTCTGACCACACCTGAAGTGTGCCGCAGCAGGATTCCTGCGGCCAGCCTGCTCTGCTTGCTTCCCTAAAAGCAGTTTTATTTTGGGAGTCAATAAATATTTATAATTAGTTACTTGCTATCCCTGCACTGCGGACTGTGTGACAGTACCATTTGTTATTGATACAGAATGAGGAATGAGGAGGAGATGAAACATGAAACTAGAATGTGCTGTTGTTCTCTTGTCTAATCAGATACACTTATCCGCAAACACACATCAAACACTGCTTCTCGGCATCCTCTCCTCCCAGCTCAACTCGTTCTCTCCTTTGCAACATGATGTTATGGAAGGGAGCGAGACAACTGAGAGAGAGCCCTGAGTTGTTTATTTTTCTATCCTGGAGGACACTCCTACAGAGGCTATGCAGTTGCATCCCAGCCATTTAGCCTAGAAATATTGCCACTACTCATGAAAGA
Organism: Zenarchopterus dispar; assembly: GCA_028564865.1. Taxonomy (NCBI): domain Eukaryota; kingdom Metazoa; phylum Chordata; class Actinopteri; order Beloniformes; family Zenarchopteridae; genus Zenarchopterus; species Zenarchopterus dispar. The sequence goes on along the minus strand of JAOWBL010012493.1, from coordinate 16,613 downwards.
AGTGTTTGGGATATAAAAACCACAACAGCTTGTGTAAAAAGACCATGACAGGGTGATGCATTACAGCTTCATATATTTTTCCCTCCTGGTGTTTGGTTGTATGTGTCTGGGATTATGTGTAAGCTATACATGTGTGCGCTATATAAGTCGAGGAAGCAGAATTGAGGGGAAAGTGTGGCCCCTTGTGACTATGGGCTGACTAATAGGTTTGGAAGTATAAACAGGGTAAGGTTGTGAGCTGTTATGAGTGGTGGGCCGTCAGGGCATAAATTGTTGGGAGGAAAAAGCAATCATGACTGACATTAATAAGAAATGGCAGCTGTGCAACAACAACAAAATACACCAAGAACTATAACAAATGTGCACGCAAAACGAAAAAAAAAAGTCAGTCAAAACTACCATAGTGAGTGAAACTGAGTAAATTGTTGGGTGGTAACAGAACCATCATCAGTTCAAACCCTGTACTTTAAAAGACCTGACACTATTTCAATATCTGTGAAACCTTTTTATACATTTGCTCACATCAAAACTGTTAGATGTAATTAGCATCTCTTGCCATAAATTATACTCTATTTTTGTTTCTTTTGCTTTACCTCACCTTTCCACTTCCCCTTTCTCACCTTCCTCATGTTCTGTGTTTCAGCATGTAATTTACACCTTATTTCAGAATCAATGGCACATGAGTTTTGACATGTTTTGTGATGCTGTGGCCTTTTCACAGTAATTTTCCTGCAATCATGATAAACAAGGTGGAGTACATGGAAGATCTCACTGGCATAGCTGTACTTGATCCACAGTCCAACATTACATCTTTTAAAATCCATCTTTTCCACATGTCCTGTGAAATGTGACGGAGTGAAAAAAGTGTTGTTCCTCCTAACTCTGGGAATACTTCAGTTCTGAAGCCTCGCTTAAAATTGTTTGTCATTTGAGTTATTACTTCAAATTGTGGGTATCTTCTATCAAAGTGCATCATGTAATTTTATTTTCACTCTCCAGGAAGCCCTGGATTTTTTTTCTTTACTTTCTTTGTTGGTGCAGTTACATTAACCTTTTCAAACTGTGCGCTTGTTTATGATTTGTCCCCCGAGCATGGATTGAACATAGCTCTTGAATTCAATGCTTCAGAAATCCACCATAATCACCTGGTACAGATGTGTCCACAAAGCCTGTCAACAGTAACATGTGGCACACATGTTTTTGATGATTCAAACTAAATGTTGAATTTTGTACTTAGTAAAGTCACTTGGTAAGGTCACTTGGGGTTAAGGAATGCAGGATTGAAATTAATCATAAAAAACACAATTAACACATTTAACATTTTGCATTATTTCCTAAAATGATAGCAAAAGGAAAATAATAGTAAAATGTAGCAAAAGAATAATCTTTCATTAGTTACTTCTCATTTAACAAAACACTTTACTTTTTTAGTGTTCGCATCATTGTTTTTTTTTATTATCAAAGCAACTAAACAGACCTGAAAGCAGCCATACTATTTCTGATGATTTCTACCCCCTGAACAGGATACCAGTCCAACACAAACAACCATACACTTCAATTCCCACTTCTATGGATAATTTAGAAACACCAGTGGCTGGTGTGTGTATGTCTTTGGGATCTTGGATGAAACTAGGGTACCGCAGTGAAAATACAGTACATTTAATAAACTGATAAAACTTACCTCTGTGCTGTTTTGTGATGTCATGGGGTCTCTCATAAGACAGCAGTGTATGAAGTTTAGGTTGTGAATCACATTTGGTGATCTGCTGAAAGTCACAGGGATTGGGATTGAAAGTAATCATAAAAAACACAATTAACACATTTAACAATAACAATGTCACAAGTTAGTTCACAGATCAGATGGAGTAAAATAACAGAAACATCAAGAAAGCCATTAATCATAAATAACTGTCTAGAGATGATGGTAGAATTTAAAATATTGTCCTATAGCAAGAGGTTTAGCATACACGTTGCTGGCTGCATACATTTCATGCAATGCATTTATAAACATGTGCACAGACAAAACAAGCTTACCATGCATTGCAATCAAAATCTTGGTCTAAATTTACATTTTATTGCTGCTGAATCATGATAGATGTGCCATGTGGTAGCGCCTGCAGCTCTGCAATGGCATGATCACTGTCTCAGAAAAAAAGGGCCCTATATTCCCATGTGGTTAATCTTTTTTTCAGCAGTGCAACTTTTTACATTTTTTCCCCATATATATCATTGTTCTCTTCCAGCTATGTCCCCCTCATAACACTAAGTGGAAGAATAATGAACCCTTGGGCCACTTACTTGCCCTCCCTAGTCTGTGAACCTGTTTCACTGACATCGGCAATAAAGTGATTTTGATTCACAGTCATGCTCCTCAGCAGCAACTTATTTGCGTCCTTTATAAAATCTTAATTTATTATAATTATTTTTTCTCTGAGAGGCAAGGGAAAGGAAACCAGTTAAATTCAGGACAAGTAATGCAAACTTGCTGAAAGCGGCTGTCCCCCAGCTGAGCTGACCTCTGTGCTCTCTGCTCTTTCACATGTCTGCTCTTTACAACAGTCTCTTTACGCCCTAAATGGCTTCTCTGTTGTCAAGAAACGCTACAGTAGCTTCAAAATAAACAAAATAAATAAACAAAAATATACATCATTTTGAGATAAAATCCAAACAAAATAAACATTGTTTAAAAAAGACAAATGTCTTTTAAAAAAAGACAAATGTGTTGATGCCAATTAGCTTTTAAGACAACAAGCATTTTCCTCTTTAAGGGTGGTGATGTGGAAATCTGTCATATTTATTCACTTACTGTTCTTTATGAGTATTATATAACTAAAAAGCTGACATATTTAACCTTGTTGCATGAATTTTAAGCAAGAGCAATGTGAGCTGTTGCTGTTAGTGAATCACAATGTCCAGAGGGAAGGCCTGGATTTTAAACCCCTTTGTGCAGGCTGTTAAACCCATACAGGTTAATTAAAATAGGAGTGCCATGGTACAGGCAGCCTTTAGGGGTTGGGGGTGTGGGGTGAAGCTTAGCTCTTTGTAATAGTGTGATCTGGGGCATGTAGACTGCTCATGACTGCCCGGCCTGCAACAGGCATCCGTGTCGGAGCTTCAGAAACGGAGTCATCTGGTGCAAGCTATGCGTTTCTTGTTTTCCCCCTCTGCTTTTCGTCCCTTGTCGCTCTCGCTCTCAGCCTCTATTTCTCTTCCCGCAATGCTTTTCTATTAAAAGCAAATTCACACTTTTGAAGATGTAGACAGGGGTGGCGGTGAGATCGAAAGGATGGCAGCTTCTAAGAGTGGAAAAGTGAAGAAGACGGAGAGTGTGCGACAAAGGGAGAAGAGAGAATAAGAGAAATATATTATGCAAAGAAAACAAAAAAAGAAAGGCTGAAGTTAAACAGCATAGGAAAAATGACTGAGAGAACGGTAGAGAGGTGGCATTTAAAATGTCAACTTTTAATTAATTTTTTGTTGTATTCTGACAGACAAGACAGCAAACATGGAGGATTCATGTTACACATACATCTCCAGACTGTTGCCCAAATCATCATGCCTATAATGGTTGGTTTAGACAAAGCTGTAGGGTCAGAATCTATCAAAAGGTACATTTTACAGAGAAAATTCTTGATAATCTTTACAAATGAAATATGAACTAGAATTTCTCTATCAGCTGCTATAAAGAAAATATAATCAAATTGATCTCACCAGACTGGCTAGTTTCTGAATAGAATGAAATATTGCTTTGTATTATTTCATATCTTTCTAACTTATCAGAAGCTCTTTCAGCTTGCTCAAATTGAAAATGTGATTGAAAAGAAAATGGTTAAGTGAAACATATCTGTTCCTGTAGTTATTATTGTAATTATTATTATTTGGGCCTTAATAGTTTTTTGGTGATGGTCTTCTGAGTCCATTTTCCAAATGGCCAGACTTAAGCACATCAGTAAGCTTTTTAAAACCTCTTTCGGTTTCAAACACTTGGGTCTGCAGGTAATTGCAAGTAGCCTGTCTTTTTTATTTTTCTTTTTAACAAACGAGAAACCCATTCACAGTGATTACATAGTCAGTGAAAAGTCTACTTTCCCAATTAGGCTGGTGATAATAAAATCACCTGGCTGGAAGCTACGATTTCCCTGTGGACCAGAGAAATTCAGGCCAGCCCCACATGGAAGCAGCCATTGTACTCTGACCCTGGAGACCTTGCTTTCCTCCAGGGCCAAAGCTCCCACTGAGACATAATTACAGCCACACACAGCTTTCAAACACAGTCATATCTGATTCTAGATTAAACTACTTTGACACACTTAATTGAAATGAGAATTTTCTCTGAAAATGAGCTTGGCTTAGCTTGGCTTGAAGAAAATGGTATCGCCAGAAAGCCACAATGGATGTGTGCTCCCAAGTGATGATGACAGATCTGATAGGATGCTTGCTCTAGCTGCCTTGTAGCTTAACCAATTACCTGCTAAATACAGGATGGTTCACAGAAGGATGACCTGGAGAGTCACAGATCGAGCTTGTGGGTATAAACAAGCCGAGGGTGGAGTGGAAGAGATTATTGTCCTATTTTCTCTGTTAAAACACACAGATGTGTGGGCACATCTGTGGTCAGTTTGCAGTACTGTTGTTCTTATCAGACTGGGTCACAGCAGGGATAGCACCAAGGTTATTACACTGCTACTCTGTTCTATTCACCCTATTCTTCCTTGTTGAGCCTTTTCCCTTTAAGTTGTCCCTATGCAAGCATCTCGATGGATGGCTTCCTCCATCTCCAGCCTTTTATTCTACAGCAGTGAGACGTGACTCAGATGTCTCACAGTTGGATCAGTTGAAGAGATCCTTTGCTGAATAAAACAAGACAGAGAATGTCAGAGTGTGATAGGCTACAAATTGCTTTACTACCATGGTATTTGCTCTGCTACAGGTGCCACGTGACAAACATATGTCTCACCTTGAGGTTGCCGTGAGCTGCAATTTTACCCCTGGACTCAATTTCCCTTGATAATAGCTACTACTGTTAAATAGATGGGTTTTGTTGCTAACTCTTAAATAGAAGCACCATAAAAGGTAATACATTCCTGCTCTACTGAGTGTTTACTTTCTTCTTCTGTCATCATGTTGCACTGTGTCCTTAAATTAATTTAAATGGTTTAGGACCACTGGATGCACACAGAGGCCTCTCTGCAGTGAACTTATTTTATTCGCATCTCAAAACATAAAATGTGAAAAATGGTTTTTATAAAAGCATTTCTCCCTGGAGATTGTATGCTTAACATAAATTAGCATTATTTGAAGAAACCTGGTAGATGTTCTAAAGCTGGAGTGTTTTTGTGAGTAGTCTCCCACAGAGTGCACTGAGTAAACAGTGTTGTGATATGTGCGAATGAGTGCTGTCTGCAATTTAAAACTGTTGTTTCAAAACTGCTCTTAATTCAAATGATAATAGAAACGTTCTTCTTCAGATGTATCACTTAAGTTATGATAATAATAAAAATACATTTTATTTACTGACTTTTTTTGTCTTTTTAGATACCCAGGGTCACTATGCAATGAGGATACAAAACGATAACAATCTAACATGTCAAAACAGTAAAACAATAAAATAAAATAGAGACAATGAACTTCAGTGAATAAGAATTTTTAAAGATGTGTGTCTTAATTTGGGATTTGAAAGTCCAAAGAGGGCCAATGTCACATGTGGGATGTGGGAGAGAGGCCCAGAAAGGCAGAGCAGCTAAAACATCTGAAGCTTATGGTGACCATACTAGCAGAAAAAACAATAAGCTGGATGGAGATGGATGACCTGAGACTCTGAGATGGTGTGTTGATTGAGTTCAGACAGGTAGCAGAATATTATATTCAGTGGCACATTTGATGGGAAGCCAGTAAAGCTGCTGCAGGACAGGAGTGATATGATTGATGGAGGGTATTCTTGTGATTATGCTGTGAAGCTGAGTTCTCGACCAGACAAAGTTTGTTAATGGATTCGAAAGGAAGACCTAAGAAGAGGGAGTTACAGCAATCGAAACAAGAAGTAACAAGGGTGTGGTTCATATTGGGAATGTTGGTAAGTGAAGGCAATGGGTGAAGACAGTTAAGATTTCAAAGGTAAAAATAAACAGAATGGGTGATGTTATCGATGTGTGATGAACTGTCAAACAATGACAACCAGACTCTTGAGCTGTGGGGAAAGAGAAAAGGCATTGTCAATTGTAATGAAAAAAAGTTATATTTTGTAAGAGTAAATTTAAACCAATGTTGAGTTACTGTTAAGAGATTTTAATTTTTGTTTCGCTGAACTTTGCTTTTCTTCTTAGTCATATTAAAGTTGCGCTATCTTCAGCACTGAAGCCAGCATTGAAGCCTATTTTAGACAGAAAAAGTAAGAATCCCATCACTTCCGCTATGTTTACTAGATGGTGAATATTGCAGGTGTGAAGTATCCAGTGGTCCACAATGATCGCTGGACACTGACCATTATGAGTGCATCATGCTGCTACTTGCAGTTTACTTTGCATCAAAAGAATTGCCAGTATAAAATCCTTTATTTCCTCTAATTAAATACTGAGATTGCACAAGATTTCATACAGATGGCTAGTGACGCCTTAGTATGACATTCTACTAGAAAAGTTAAAGTAGAAATTGATCATTCACAGAGTGGTGAGACTGTTGAAATTATGCACTATCATAAAAATCAAATATTCACTTTTAGGATCATTATTTTTATCCATTTATCTTGAAATAGGCAGAAGCAGGTGTAAATGGATGGATGGATGGTAAAAACCAGGCTGTCTTGCTGTAACTTGGCAAATTAATCCTTACATCAGCAATGACCTCCCTTAGTAACTAAAAGTAAAACAGATTGCAACAGTAAATATTTAACATTAAGGCTGGGGGCTGATTAAAGAAGTGGCTTTGGACTGAGCCTCCAATTCACTTTCTTTGAGTATCTAAAAAATGAATTAAATATAGCACCAAAAATAAAAAGCTATTCTGACTTTGCTGTAGAAGCTGGTTCAAGAAGGGAGGGGTAACAACGTCAAAGGAAGATGAAGCAAGAGATTATCCCCACGGAGGCTAGATTTCAATCCATGGAACAAGCAAATATGCACAAAAAAGCCAGTGAAGCAAATGAAATCATCACTGCTCAAACAACACACAGAAAGTCTTACAATAATTAATCTCTTTCAGGTTGGAAATGGTTGGCCTGCTCCTTCATTAGCCTCAGTCAGGATTGAGACAGTACTAATCTCTTCTCACTGACATTCACGCTGCTGCTGCTAATACAGGACGCTAGAAGACCAAGAAGAAGAAGACCCATCATCACCTTTTCACTTCTTCAACTCAATCTGCAACTGCTTCTATGCCAACTAAGCAACTAAACAGCTGAGTTTGTCTTATTTGTGCAAGGAGACCAGGCAGAAGGACGCTGCTGCTACACTCCAGTTGGGAGACATAAATGCTAGGTAGCAGTAAGTTGAGTGACTATTAACCTCCAATATTTAAATATATTCAGAAGCTACAATATGTTCATTCGCATGAGCAGCTAATTAAGATGTAGTGTGTGTGGATATTGCCAGCTGTTGCTTGCAAGCGTCATACTTGATGCATCCCACTTGATGCTTGGAAAATAAAGCTCTCTTGTTCTCTGTCCTATGTTTTATTCATTGTCTTTGTACATTTATATCTTGGAGTTGTAACACCTCAGGATATGCTATAACAAGTGTGTATATAAGCAGAATACAAGAAGTTACACATTTTGGTTGCTGCCAGCATGACCATATAGTGGTTTGCATTGTAGTCTCACAGCAAGATCTTTCATGATTCTAATCTTTTTTTTTTTTCTTTCTATGTTGAGTTTGCATATTGTTGTTGAGCCTGCTTAGGTTTTTACTGGATGCTGGGGTTCCTCCCATAATTCAGAAACACGCATATTAGATTGGTCTGTGATGCTAAATTCACTAAAATATAAGTGTGAAGATGCATGGTTGTTTGTCTCTGCATGGATCTACAACAGACTGATGACATGTCCAGGATGTGCCACGATGTGCTGCTTTGTCAGTGTCAGCAGGGACGTGCTTCTGAGAACTGATTTATACTGCCAGTTTTTGTGTTGAAACTAGTGAAATATGTCAGGAGGCAGAGTACTCTTAGTTACATAAACACCCATTTACACATTTTCCACGGTTCATAATCAGGGCTCGGAACCTTTTATCTTCAGGTTGGAGTTAGAGTTTGCATATTTTGTACGTTTTTGAATATGTATTTTCAATCCATCCTATTTCTTAATCTATGAATATCCATTTCAGCTGCTCTCATTCAGGCATTTTCCTGCTTCTGATGTTCATTGTCAAATAACCCAGAGTTTGTGAGTGAAAAGAGCAACTCATAGTCACTATCAAAGTATTTTGAGACTTTGTCAATCTCATAAAAGCTTGATTTTTATAACCATATGTCCATCACCGTCCAAATAAATTAAAGACATCGTTTCTGCAGTGATGCCACTTAAATTTAAAATCTCCAAGAGAGAAACATTTTTCTCATGCAATTGAAAAGGTGTTTCTGAGAGGGCCTGAAAAATAGATAAAAATTCCTAGTTGGTAACACTGGTAGTACGAGTGTCCTCTTTTAATGCCACAATGTCATCTGTAGTGATTTTTTTTTTTTAAATGAATTGCACGAGTCCTCATGTTCCATGGACGAGACACAAAAATTGAGGTTATAAACATTTGGTTTTGAGGGGTGATTTTAGCATGAAATTTGGTATTGCTTTTACAAAAAAATACACTGTCTTGGTTTTGACTAACCAAGTTGAATTAATTTCCTTCCATCCATCCATCATCCATCCATGGTCAAACTGGTCTGCAGGATCCTATCCCAGCTGTCAATGGGCAAAAGGCAGAGTATACTCAACAAGTCATCAGTCCTTTGCAGAGTGAATTCATCTACATTTTGTGTTTATTTTTTTTTGTAACTTTACAAGCCTACATGCCAACTTTCTAACTCACAGGGCATTCTCCCTGAAGAAGCAAAGCCAAATGCCAAAATGCACTTTTGTTTGAGGATTCAGGGCGTCTCTGTGCATGAGTATTTTAATTTCCTTTTTTATGACAGTCAGTCGGAAACAGCTATTCAACATTTATTTATTTATTTACTGAGCAGGACATCATTGTGCATGGATATTGATGCTACAATGAGCGTAGACAAAGGAGGCAAAGGGGAGTGAGCTAGCACGTCACTGGGTTATGGAGGGAGAGAGAAAGGCAGAGCAAGGAGGGAGAACTCAGTCAGAGAAAGCCCTTTCATCTCTCCTTGACGTCTTCAAAGACAATGGACTCCACCCATTGCTCTTTGTGCTGAATTAACGAATACACATGCAAAAAGACACTAAGTCAAACATCTGAAAGCATACATGTAAGGCGCAGACGCATACATACTTCCTCAAACACAAACTTCCTTGCAACATGTCCTTGATGTACATTGATGTCAGTGAGGACACCTTTAATAACATAAACGGTATTCAAGTCATTTTCAATGACTATATACTTCAGCTGTTGAGTGTGAGTATCGTTAACATAAATTTAAAAGGCTATCGTCCTTTCTCTGTCACTCCACTTCCAACTTAACAGTTAGAAGACACATCAAAAGAGGGAATGTTTTTAAATATACATAGGATGTGGGTGGTAGCCAACACAAAATCCCACTTGAGTATGATAGGCAGGAAAGAATTTCTATCAGTGCTATCTTGGTGTTTTATACATGTCATTTACACACACACACACAAACACACACATACACACACACACACATAAACTGTTACTGTCAGAGCCAGCTGTACAAAGTTGAAAAAGTTTAGCATCATTAATTAAACACAATTATGCATCCTAATCCAGATGGGTTTCAAATGTGCATATTTCCTTTAACTCTATAATTCCAGATGTATCATATCTGATACATAAATTTCTAAGACCTTGGCACCAACGATATAATCAAAATATTTAAATAAATAAATACATTTTTATTGAAAATTTATCGTAAAAATAATTAACCAACCTAGAAATCTAGATGTACTGCTATCAAATTTAAATTTGGTTTACAGGTACACCTGTCTACCTTACTGGAGCTCATTAATTACGCCCCAAAATCTTTTTTGGGGAGGGAAAGAAGATCAGTTTACCCTTGCAAAATGAGTCTCTGGGCAGGCTTAACACAAGGATGACAGAGCAACAACATAACTGAGATGTAAACAGTGTAGATAGCTGCAGTTTAAATGAACAATCGTTGGATTTTGCATCGACACTTAAACATTCAGACGTTTTCTTCAAAAATTGAACAGAAAATGGCACGCAAATTATTTCTTTGCAAGATAGATGTAGTCGCTGTTGTGCTGACAGGCTACTGCAAAAGTTTAACTTACTCTTCTACACAACACTTGTTTCTGCTGTTCTGAATACTTGACCTTGTTCGTTGCTGTGGTTGATCATAGTGCTAACCAACTGTGTGTAAAAGCAGTTTGATAGACAACCGCTGGTGCCGCCCCTTGGTTGGTTGACCTATTAGGCTAAAAATGACCCAATGTATGCAAAGAATTATGATTTAAAACTAGTTAAGACAAAATGAGGAGTTTGTCCATATTAAATAAATAATAGGTCAACCAACCAAGGGGCGGCACCAGCGGTTGTCTATCAAACTGCTGGATAATAAGCACAAATAATAAGATATTAAATGGTTAATTATTATTATTGCTATTATTTTTAATTTACTTTTGAAATTTTTTTTTATTGCATTACAAGACTAAAAAAAAGCCAGGACAAAAGTATTAATCCTCACCTGAGAGTATTTATTTATTTATTTTTCATTTATTAAATAAATAAAATTGAGACCCACCATGGAAATACCCTTTTCCACCCCCAAAAAACTTACCCAATAAATATTTACCTCACTGTGTCAGTTTTGCACCAGACAGTTATTTACTTTTCTTCACTGCAAAAACTTTGCATTGTAACACAGAACGCGGAACATGTTGCTGACTCGTGTCTAAGAATATGTATCAAAAAAGAGACCATTTTCCATGAAACTGTCTGAAAGAGACACTGTAAAAATTCTCAAAATAACTTTGGTTGAAACCACTTTTGAATTTATGAGGTATGTATTATTTTATGCAGTGAAAATTTGCTCCTCTGTGGACCTCATTTTGGGAACGAGTCGGCTTAGCTCCCCATCAAAATTCTCCCTGATTCTCCAGACTAGTGGGACTGTGACTGGTGCAGGTAAAACACCAGAAACTCATGAGTACTTCATACAACACCACTGTGAAAAAATAAATAAATAACAGAATTTCTCTCTAAGGGGAACATTTCAATAAACAACAGATTGATAAATGCTGCTGCTGGAGATTAATTTGACAAGATTGAGATAAAAGTTTAAAGTTGACTGTGGAAAAAAACAAAACAATTAGCAGAAAGACACAAAGATAAGTGAGATGCATAGTTGGTTGCTAATTATCTATGATTTTATTATCCTGAGCTAATTGTTTCACATCACACATGATCACATTTGTTTAAATTAATTTGTATAGCTTTAAGTCTTTAATTCACCAAATCAAAATGTGATGTGGGGAGCAAATATGATTTGAACGCAAATGGAAAGCTCGCAGGCATAGATGTTGAGTTGTTAATTTCCCTGCTGTCCACAATCACGGTTTCAGCTCATTGTCATGTATTCTCAACATGAAATGACAGATGCCTGTCAAACTCTAGGCGACAACCATACTACACATTGATTAAGGATAGGCCCACAAATCCCATCATATAGGCGAGAAAATCTATCATATCATTTAGTACATTTATTATGAATCTAAATACATGCAGTTATATGTATTCAGTCAGTTGCTATGCTACATCCACACTAAACGATGCTTTTATCTATGAACATTCGAGTAGAATTGTTCACAGACCTTTTTTTCCATTTTGTGGCTGCACATGTGTATGTAGAGTTTCATTTTGTGTTTATCTATGCTCAAGGCTCTGTGTAGTTAGCAGTGCACTATGCTTGTTATTGTGAGCAAAACGTCTCCTAGCTATGTATCTGCCTCTCTTTCTGTTTCTGTCTAAACCGCTGCGAATCTGCTGATAAAAATGCTGCAGGGTTCTGGGCTGGTTGGTATTTCTTGTCGGCGTTTTTAACTATGTACAATTTGTTTTTGAGGACGTGTTTTTTTCATCTTTTTGTTTTTTACAGGCAGAGATAGTAAGGTGTTGTGACTGGCAAGGAGGAGTGAGTGGGCGACAGATATTTGAATCTTAAAACAAGCAAGGACAGCATATGTTGACAAATGTACAATCTGTTTGCAAGTTTTTGTCTTCTCGTTTTTTTGAAAGTGTAGTAATGATAAAGAATAATTGCATTCAGAGTAGATAACTGAGTGGGATGGGATGTTTTTCTCCTCTTTTTGATTTGTGGTCACAGGCAAAATATTTTAAGTGTATCAAATCTCTAGTATTTGTGTAAATTTCTCATATCACTATCCACTGTAGTAAGTTTTACACTTTTGATTCAGAAATAAATATCTGTTTTTGTAATAGCCATCATTTTTTACTGTAAAAAGGACAACTAACAACTTCATTAGCAGTGTATTAGTAGTGTGTAAATTAATGCAAGGGCTATTGTAATCCATTGTAACGTACATAACACAGCACTGCTAAGGACCAGAACAACCGATGCCACTTAGTTTTATGTAATGTAAATACATTTTAACCATTTACTAATAATGACAAGATACCGGCATCAGATGGTTATGTTTTAATGAGTCCGCCTACATCATCTGCTTTCTCCTTTAGTAAAGTAGCAGCTGTAGTGGTATCCAGCGTGCAGCTTTTGCATTCCCAGTGCCTTCATAATGCAAAATGTGATCATCCCACTGCGAATGTTCTTCTAGGAAGATGAACAAAAATAAAAAGCAGAACGTGACACTTTGGCCAAGTTTGAGCAGTAATTAAGACACACTCTGTAGACAACTAATGGTTGATCAGTTTCTGAATTATAGCTGTAGAAATGAGCACTTTGAATCCATTTGTAATTGTTACTATAACACCAATTTCTTTGGGATGAACACGTCAAACTGAAACTGACTGAATAATGTAAAACTATTTACTGCATTGTGATTGTTCCTCAGTCTGATCAGAGAGTAGACTTGATGTGGCAGGCTTAAAAGAAAAATTCAAACAGTTAAAGGGCATTGTGTTGAAGGTTAGTGACATTAGAGAGGACCTTTCACCCTTTTTCTAAGAAAATACAATGATGAAAGAAAGATAAGAAAAAACTCAAGATAAAACTGTTGAGTGATATAGAGACTCCAAAGTCTTGTGACAGAAATAGTTGCATGACATGCATCACTGAAATCAAGATTTGTTTTCAAAAGTCCTCTTTTTACCTAGCTCAGAGATAAACTGTGTCAACTGGGCCTGAAAGTGAAAATAAATGGCGCTAGAGTGGTGTGCAGTCTCCATTTGTGTCTTAGCCAGTCGTGTGTGTATTGACCATTTTCTATGAGCCTTCCCAGTGGCTCTAAGATCTGCCCAGGGCTTTTGAGCACACGCCAGCTCTTTGCCTTGTCAGTTGGTTATGTGACTGGTGTGTGTGAGCTGGAGGTAACAAGGTGACAGCAATGGTACCTGGGTGAGCAATGAGCAGTGAGGCGCATTCAGGCCATCTGTGGTGATTTCTGTTTCTGCTCAGAGGTCAAAAGCAGAGAGGGATGCAAACCACAGAGCTGCTTTTATTCCTTTGGCCTAAATGACCTGCAGTACATCCTCCAATACAAGTTTTCATTTACCATTGAGTGTTAGACCATTTGTCCATGTGATCCTGCATCTAATCGCCATCTCTGGATCCATGGAGGGTAACCAAATTCAGCTGCGCAAAATAGACTCAGCAAGAGTCTCAGCTTACACATAAGGAGCCACAGTATATTCAGAGTAGGTAAGCCTAAGGGAAAAAAAAACATTGTAGTTTTTCCAGAGTGTAACGTAAACCAGTCCTCCTCTTCTACATAGAAAATAAGCTGCAGTGCTGTTTTCTAGTTGGTAAATATGTATAGATTTCATTTAACAAAACAACTAAAATGGTCTTATGTAAAAATTACAAGAAGTGATATTACAAGAAGTGATATTTAGTCAACCCATCATGACACTGACACACAATCACTCAAATGTTAATAAATAACCAGGAAACAATGATGCTCCAGTTTCCACATCACTGAAATACATCCTCATGTTTTCTCCAGGTTTGTTTCAGTGTAACAATTTCAGATATTCATAATTGCTGACATTAATGAACAGTGATGCCTGAGGTCAGATGGGTCACTCTACAGACTGCAACAAATTTAGTACGTAGTTCAAGCCGTGGCATATAACAGAGCTGCAGCTAATGTTCTAGGGGCAGTTAGAGGTGATGATTATTTCCTCTACAGGAATGCCAGGAGGTCAGCGGGAACGGAAAGGTGCTGAAGATAGGGTGCCATCATCAAAGCAGAGATCTGTGACTGATGTTACCACAAGCAGGGAACTAAAACCTTTCATCTGTCCGTGTACATTCACGATCACCTACATGTGCCTCGCCCTGATTAAGTCTATTTGCTGCTCAACCCATTCGTACAAGCCATGCCATACAGGAGGGATTTAAAAAGGTAAAAAATGCAAATGAACTTTATCTGTTTCTAGAAGGCAATGGAAGTCCTACTTTTATCCTGTGTCCTCACATTAAATATTTCAGGAAATAAGAGCAGCGTACTGCTGACGTATGTTCAGTAACTCAAACCGAACAGAAAAATGACAAGAGAATAAATGATGGCAGATTTACATCTGCCACTGGTACAACAACAACCTTGTCCAATTCTATTGAGATATACTGCAAATTTTAATCTTTAGCCTTCAATCTTTAGTGGCTGAGAGTATAACATTGACTGTATTTCCTTTTACCATTTTGAATCCTGTAATTACTTTCAGAACCCTCTGAGGGGTTGGCACAGACCTGTGTGCACACATCAGGCAGCCCCAGCAGCCATCCTCATCTACACTTTCACTCTTGTCTGCCCTCAGTGGCACGCAACATTGTTCATATCCCATGGAGACACACAGTATCAGAATGATAGATGATTGTTAATCTTAGGTAGCCAAAACCCGGCCTCACAGTCTTACAGCAATTTGAAAAAACAAAATCTCATTAGAAAATGCAATAGTGAGATCTCAGGTGATATTTCAGATAGCTGTGAGTTTAAAATGTTTACATTCAGGAATGGTAACACAGCTTGGGTCCAGACATGTATGATGCCTATTAAGATCAATTGTTTTACTTTAATTTCTACATATTAGACCATCACAAAAGATGGTTCTATCCTTTCAACATTACAAATGTCAATCCAAATCAGTGCCCTTATCTTGACCTTATGGACAATAGGTTTATTTTGAGGAGAAAGTCACAGTAACTGTCTTAAACTCTTCTGCTTTAGCACCCCCATAAGCACAGCTTGGCCAATGCAGTGGTCCAACAGGTTATAGTTAGGCATTAGACTCCATATGTCTGCGTTTGAAATCTAGTTTGTCCTGGAGGAGGGTAAACAGAGCGGAACTGACCCTAAAATGGACTCATCATAGGTATGATGGCAACAGATGAGGGAGTTAAGACCACATGGTCTCCCTTTGCTCATTAAACGGGCCTGCACCTGTGTTCCTGGAGCACAGCACATCTGCCAGCCATCCTCTGGCTCATCCTGTCTCTCATGGGAGAATCCAATCCATGAATATGGACACACAATCAGAGAGTTTACCTTACATTTAATCCGTGTGATAAGATGCATTAAATGAATCAGTTCCTTATCAGCTATGACTGAAGTAAGGTCTATGAATTATGTGAAGACTTGTGCAACATTTTTGATTTTCTACAGCGAAGAATGCAAACAGGTGACCATCCCCTCTGACTTATTATGCTCCACAGAGCTTTGACGCTATCCTTTAGCATCAGCATGGCTCAGTGGAAATCAAGACTGAGGGGGCATTTTTTAAATTATAGAATCCCCAGCTTATGTTGTATGCAATGAAAAAAAAATCCAAGCACTTAGCAGTGAATCAAGTGAAACTGGCTATCATGACAAGTGCATGTGTGATGTATAATATTGTACAAACTGCTGCAAATAACTGACAGCAAGCAAAAGTACCATAATCATATTTGTAGCAAAACTTCTAAAATACAGGGGTTTTTTTAAACAAAAGAAAAAAAAACTTTGTGTGTTGTCATAGCCATTGCTGATGGAGTGGACCTCATATTGTCTGCGTGCCACGATTAACTGATTTGTGCCTCCAAAACATAAACTGGTTTTCTTTATACTGCTAGATTAACGATGACATAACATGATATAACATACAATCACAACCTAACTGAAACTGTCATTTGTTGAGCAATGATGATGTTTCCCTGTTTGAACATATTCCACTTCTCTCCAACATGTCATGACTTGTCAACAATATATATATGTATATGTGTGTGTGTGTGTATATATGTATATATATATATATATATATATATATATATATATATATATATATATATAT
>JAOWBL010012486.1:0-38944 GCA_028564865.1 Zenarchopterus dispar | reverse complement strand
GTGACGACCAACCAGACCAGACCAGAGGGTGGAGTCACGGTGGCTACGTCCACTTCTTGTACAGTCCATGACGAGCATATATATATATATATATATATATATATGATTAACTTTTCAAAGTATGACTAATATTTGATTTCACTCAGTGATGAAGCCTTGTGATTCTTTACAAAAGAAGTAAGAATTAAAACATGGAGACGCTGCTGTTCAGATAAAAGTCCTACATTCCTTTACAAAAGGAGCAAATATTATTAAGCAGTAAAGACATAATAAGTGATGCTATGCAGCCTGTATGTTTTCGTAGGCCACGCCCTTTGAGTGATGTGACCCAAAAGCAAAAGTTTTTCAGAGAAGAACAAAAGGTGCTGCAACAGCATACAGCTTTAGAAATCAATGTGCATTATAGATATTAAAGTATGTGAATGCGGTTCTTGTAGACTGTTCTTCCATCCATCCATCACTTATTCATACCTGGTCACAGGGTCAGCTGGAGTCTTTCCCAGTTTATCACAGGCCCATGCAGAAACAAACAAACAAACAAACAAACAAACAAACAAAAATAAAAAACATTCCCACTTATTACTTTGATCAGTTTAGTCCAACAGGCATATTGTTTTGGGACTGGCACACTGCCCAGTTTAACAGTATTAAACTAGTATTAATTTAGGTTCTTTGATGCTTGTTGGGAACCTTTTATTGCACTCATAGTAAGGTGTGATCTTACTGAAAAATAAGAGATTGACACTTTAACTTGAGTGAAACAAGTGGGTTGAAAATTTCAAAAGTCTTTTTTCAAACTCTGCTTTTCATTTATCTGTTTTTTGAGGGGCAGGGGGATCCCACAGAGGCGTGATGGACTTCCCCCTCCCAAAGCAATAGAGGGTGGTTGGGTGGTGGGCTGATTTATCTGGCAGAGGAACAAAGTGCATGTGTGCCTGATGCAAAATAGCCTTTCAAAGAGCCAATCTCATGAGCTATTAAAACAAAGGAGGCGATTTCCTGACATATCAAGATGCTTTATGCCTTTTAAACCGATATCCAATATTCTCCAGAGCTTCATGTCTGTTGTGACTGTTGAGATGTATCTGAAATCGACTTTTTTTTTTTTCTTTTTTTCAGCAGAGGTTTTGGGGTGTGTTTGTGTGTAACACTACAGCATGAGGTGACCTCATTCTGACTGTGAACCACCCTCTGGGAATCCCCCAACTCTTGGACTCTCAAATGTTTGTAGGCTTCTGCATCCATGCATGTGTGTCAGTGTGCGCAGCTCTGCCATATGTTGAGGTAACGGTCGTTCTTCGAGGACAGCTCATCCTCTCTAACGAGAGCTGGGTGGTCCTGCGTCTGAAACGGTGACTGTGCCTTGTAGGTACAAGTGGAAAAACATAAAGATGTGATATGTGAATCCTGAAAGTAATTTCTTGAACAGGCTTAGATGTTTGTGCTCGCTCCCAGAAACTGCGCTGTTATGGTTTTTACAGCTGCGAGGGCTGCGAGTAATGCTTGTAGATAGTGAGTGCAAATTCAAGCCTTTCAGTTTGTTTAAATAAATTCCACTTTTATTTGATCTCACTGGAGTTTATCTTGTAAGGAGACACTTGTACACCTAGTCACTGACAGAAATATGAGACTTGCATGGAGGGTATTAGGATGAGAGTAAAAGAGGCAGTTCTTCCCGTACACCTCTGCTCTGACTCATCTCTTTTCAAGAACAACAGTTTAAAAGTGCTGGCGGCCAGAAAGGAAAGGATCCTTCACACGGGTGGGAGTGAAGTGGGTGTTTTGTATGCTAACCAACATGAATGTTGGCGTTGCACACGTGTGTCAAACATCTGTTTATTTTGTGCAGTTTCAGGTAAAAAAAAAAAAAAAAAAAAAGAAAAGAGGATCTTTACTTTGAAGCTCTGGGAAAGTTCTGTTTCCTCCTGCACCTGTCCCTTCTTCCTCTCTGTTGCTGACGTTTCTTTCTGATCAGCCTCTTCTTGACTTTCTGAGTAAAAAACAGCCGTCTTGCAAGCAGGGAGAACTCATATCTACAGGCTAAAGAAAGTCATTCGTCAGGGCCAAAATGACTCATATCAGTCTTTTTTTAAAATCCTGTGACAGCTGTGGTTGAGGTTAGACTTAAATTACAAGGTTTAAGTCATGCAAAAGCTGCCTTTTAGGAAAACTACCTGACTGATACAAGAAAACGCTGATTGGACACAAAGGAGAAAATCTAGGGCAGCAGAAATAAGCTGTGAAGACATTACTGACATATTTTGTAAACTGATTTGGTAGATACCACCTCTTCACATGGTTTTTACTGTGTCATTTGATGCATTATTGCAAAAAAAAAAAAAAAAAAAGATTGGGAATTTAGCTGCTGTCAGCGTGTTTGTTGTCTGACTCTAAAAACCCCCGATCCCCACAGCTACACGACGGAAGTATATGTTAAATTATTCTTAGAGATCACGTTCCAACATTCAGAATTATTATGCAAGAACTTGTGTGTTCTTTTTTTAAATCAATCATATAAAAAGTTACCGGAGCTTTTAATTGATTTTAATAATTTCAAAATATTGGAAAAGAATATATATTTAATCACTGATGAGCAGTCTTGATGATGTGATTTGTGAAGATATTTTATTTTATTAGAAATGCTTTTGATGGTTGGTTTTGATGTCTCAACACTGGAGGTCCAATTGTTTCATGTCAATAATCTCTCCGCGCTACTCTTGTCACTTGGCCACATAAATAACCTTTTAAAAGGTTAATGCAGGTTTCTTTTGAACTCATGTCAGTCGCAGTAGCCAAGCTGGTGGGGTTTTACTGAAAATAAGAGCTTTAAAGAATCAAAAGGACACAATTTAAGCAAACAAAATAAATATTTTCTTTTGTTTTCTGTTATGTATTTATGTGTTTCGTGAAGGGCAGGAGCATGAAAATGTAATGTTGTTAAGTGAGTCACTGAAAATAATTTTGTTAGTCATTTTGTGTGCTATATTGAGCTTCAAATCAATTAAACAATTATGTTGTTTGTTACATTAAAAAAAAACCCTATAAACTTTTTTTGACAATTGGGTTTACATTGCAAATTTTGGATCCTGAAAACATATTTCATGGGTAAATGACATATTCATCTTTCCAATCAAAGATCAAGACTCGTCACATGAGTTTCAAGAAAATTTTCTAAAATATTGCAAAACAAAAAATACTTATATAGCAAATTTCCATAAACCGGTTTGGAATCAGTTAAAATCTTTCCCATATTGTCACAAAAAGTTGATCATGTAGGCTACACATATGACAACTGTTGTGAAAAGAAGATTGAAACTCCAGTTACGCTGTACCACAGAAACACAGAGAAGGGTCTTCATGTGTTCTTTTCAACTGCAAATTCTTTTATTTTACCCATTGTTGTTAACCCTTTTCAAGCAGAAACAGCTGCTGTGACTAACATTTTGCAGCAGCTTTTCCATTGCGCAACTTCAAAATCTGCATCAAAAGCTATCAAATATATTACAGCAATAGTCATTTCTCTTACATATTGATTATTGCAGCCAAAGGTTCCTTCTGGGCAAGTGAAAAACAAAATAGATTTGCCAAATATCAGAAAAACAACATCACAGCTGGATGAAGTTTTCACATTATTAATTTCCTGGTGACAAGTTGGGGTACCAACCTGGGGTCTCTTTGATCACGCACTTTGCTGGCTCATTCATCCGTTACAGCCTCCTCCCAAACACTGAAGTCACGCTTCTTTCAGTTTTGGCACGAATTGTAGGCAAAGTTGTTTTCAGCTGTCTGCATAAATGAATAATGCTTTTGTTCTCACGAGGACAGTTGTAAAGAGAAACAAATGTACTGCAAGAAATGAGCTAAGTTAGAGTCAAATGAGAGCAGCTGTTAATATAAACAATTTCCCCTTGGGAATCAAAGTATTTCTGATCCTGAATATGCAAAATTTCCCTCACAACAACTGATATGTTATCTTTTAACTTTTACAATGTCCAAGTTAGTAAAACATAAAAACACAAGCCATAAATTTTAGTATGCTTCCCAATAAGAATGCTGACTTATTTGAAACTCATTCCTCAGTAAAATAATCTGCTCAAATCCATCCAAGTTACTGTGTCTTTATCCAGATACAGGTCTGCAAACCTGCTTTTTGTAACAGTTCTGCTGTATTGATCCCTGAGCTGTTTCATGAGTTGGAAAATGGGCATAAATGGGAAAAATACAAATAAAAATTTAAAAAGTGCTGGAAATGGGTAAGTACATTGGGTAATAAGTGAATATTTGGACCAAACATCTGCAGTTTTCTTGGGTTCATATCTAGCCCTGACTGATGATGTCACATAAGGCTCAATGTGGTTGTATAAACTCAGCCACATATTCACCAGAAACAGGCCATATCTGCATTATCTTGCTGCAACACCTGACCTTCACAACACTTGTAATACATGATGTCAAAGCCAGCTCATGACATGTGGGATACATCTGTCCCATGCAACACAACCAATAACAGATACATTTGGCCCTAACCTTGGCTACTTTTGGCACATGGTTCACTCATAAAGGTGGTAATGTGGGCCAGATGCCATTATAAAAGGACCTTGACATGAATTATGACAAGTGCTGTGAGGGCCAGGTGTGTCCCAAAGGGTAAAAGAAAATGGAGACTTTTGGCCATGTTTTATGGAGACATGTATAAGCTGCATCATCCACATTCACTCTTAGTCAAAGCCATCAGTCAAGGCTCAAAGTGGGCCAAAGAAAACTGCAGATATAGAACATGTTTGGGCCAAGCGTTGTTTACTATCTCGCTTGTTGCCATCATCATATCTTATGGCATGATGAATTTCAGAGACATTGTAATATGATGTACTATACTACATCATTTCTCAAATCCTGGAACCTTGTGTCTTCCTCAGAAAGGTCATCTGATGATGTAGTATGATGTAGTGTCATACTACACCATCAGATGAGGGAGACGGAAGGGTCCACCAAAATATGTCAGAAAGCTATGTTAAACTTAATATCTCAATAGACAATTGAAGAAAACAAGAATACAGTCTGTTATTGGACCATAATAACACCACCTGCACCAAAAGTAGCTCAAATTTGTCCCAAATGCGCCTTCAGTCTTGCTTTAGTGTCCTTAAGTCAGTTACTTGGGGCTGATTTAGAGGTGGATTTTCAAACCTTGATATGGAGTGCAGCAGCCACTAGTCTTTGTTGTTTAGGTCTGGCGATCATCATCTCCTACGGCTGACCTTTGCATCCCTAACAGGAGCTTTACAGTCTTTGCCCACCTGGAAACCCCCGGTGGGCAAAACTCAGAATAGGTACATGATAAGTGAGGAAGAAGCAACAAAAAAAAGGCATTTCACTTTAACAGAACGGATCTTTGTCACACAGAATTTTAATAAAACAAACGAAAGAAGCATGAACTTTCTTCCATTTGCACAGGCGGATTTAATTAAGAGACCCAAATATGAACTAAAGATTATGAGTCATGGAGTGGTGACCTTTTTCACCAAATTTATAGGAAACAAACACCAAATCAAGCCTACAGCAAGGCAAAAACACAGACATGACTCATCCCAGTGGATCCAGACAGATATAAGAGACCAAACACTCAGTGATTAACAGCATCATGGAAAAAAGATTAAAACACAGACACACACTGAATTGTAGGTATTTTCTATACTGCAGCTGTCTATTACGTAAGTCTGTAGAGGTTTTTATGTGCCCTAAAAATTATAATAATCAAATATACATGGAATTCAACTAAGCGTGCACATGAGTAACATGTAGGCCTTCTCGTATTCGCCGTTGCACTGGCTAAGGATGTCCTCCAGGAAGTCTTTGGTGCAGTCTGGAAAGTTGGTTATCAGTTTCATCAAAGCCCAGTCATAGTCCGGTTCAAGATCTGGAAAAAAAAGTAGAAGAATAATCCCCACACAGTCCTTTTTCTACATGACAAAAGGATGCTTTTTAAGAGTTTTTGACATTTCTGTCCACAACTGAAGGTTTCCATCTCAAAAACTTTGTTTTTTTTATGGAACAGCTGCTTCAGGCTGTTTTGCTAAACATTTTCAGCAACCGAATGCTGAGCAGCAATCCCCATCATCCTCTTTCCGCAGCTGTTTGGCTAAAAATGCTCCTCAACAACTGACAGGAAGTTTTGTGGTCATTTCTTTGAGGCAGCTTTAAAAGTTTTCCCTTCTGACCACATTTACATGTCTTCCCCACAGCTCTGCGATCAGGCTCCTGGAAGTTCTCTCTGCCATGGCCTGGTCCAGCTGTAGGATGAGGGAAAGAAAAAAAAAATCACCCATTCTTCCATCACCCCACCAGGCAACGGAGTTGTCTGAAGGAAGCCATGGTGAAATGGAAAAACACAATCTTCACACTGGTGAAATATAGGCCTGGTCTGGCGGATGCATCCTGTCATGGATTGAGGATGTTGTGGCATTGCAACATGCAGAACTGCACCCGCAATGCAAGCGCCAGGGCTAAAGGTTTGAAATATTCTTGGATATGTTGGCTTTAACCCTGGGCGCGTGAAGTCACCCTGCTCTGGCTAGTGTTTTGATGACAGTTGGTCAAGAATGAGCAGCTACGGAGAGGAAGGAGTTTCTAAAGTCAGTTCTGTGCAGATACACACAAAACAAACGAATGCACACCCTTCTTTTCTTTTTCTGTTCTTTTAAATATGGTTCTACAGATTTGTAATGCACCAAAATTTTCATTGTCGTCCCAGCAGGATGGAAACACTATATCTGCTTGATCTCAAAGTGATCAATTAGACTGCACTTTCTGTACAAAATAAAGAAAACAAAAATGCTAAAAGGTTTCTTTTTTCATTGTTGTGACCTGAGAGTTATTTAGGCTTGGAATTTGTGGTCAGACAAGAAACGGTATGAGGTACTTACAGTGTTTTTGTAATTTCAGCGAGTACTGGGGCGCCCATTTTGGGACGACAGCTAAGATCTGTTGCTCTTGTGGAGTGAGGCAACAGACGGTAAGCCAGTAAACAATTTTTGCCATTTAAGGTTGTAAGACAGAAGCGCTTCAACACTCTGCTTCTTAAAATGATTTACGTCCCTCGCTAAAATCCTCCTCTGTAATAGATGCATAAAGTCACTCCAGTTTATCTGCTAATGTCCAAAACTCACTGCCTTGGTGTATCTGGAGCCAAAAGACCAGTGCTTCAGTTGCAACATTAAAACCTTGTAAAATCTTTGAGGCTTGATGCCTATTCAAGTCTGTATTTATTAACTGAACTAACTGATCAGAAGAAGTAAATCTTGAAAATGTACTGCCTGGTCATAAAAAAATTAACACAGTACTGCTATGATTATGGTGTTTCAGTTGGTAATGAGCAAGCTTCTTTTTACATCCTGTGGTCATAAAAAAGATGTTACTCTGTTTCTGAAGGTCAGTTTATTGATCTGCATTAAACTGATAAAACAACTAGATTGCTGTAAATACTTAAACAGTCTTAAGAATTTTCCCGTGTTTGATTAAAACCTGGAAGGACATTGATGAGGAATAATTGTGGAAATAATGGTAGAATGATTGTTACCAGACTAAAGTACTTGTTGAGAATCTAATTAAAAATATAGAGGACTAACTCCATTGTTTATTTGTAAAAGTAAGAGCATTTCCACATGCACAGTGTAAGATGAACTCAGATTATTGAAACTGAACAGCTGTGTAGCCTGAAGAAAACCACTTATTGGTGGTTATAAAAAAAAAAAAAAAAACCTTCAGTTTTCTCAGGAGCGTAAACATTGAACCCTTGAGCGATGGAAAAAGTTCATGTGGTTGAGTGAGTCCAGATTTTTCCCGTTTTCATGTCATGGGTGGATCAGGGATAGTTTATGCGTAGTATTCACTGTGGCAGTTATCATGAGCTGGGGTCAAGTCTGGGCTCAACAACATTAAGCCAGATGACTACAAGCCATCAAGTCTCAACAGCAGAAATCACTGGACTCTAAGAGAAGGAGGATGAGACCCCGAGATGGTTTGCTTTTGTATATAATCCATTGCCTTTGTGACTCAGGATGCAGTATGTTCATCCTCTATATCGAGTCCACAGCTAAAGAAACTCTTAAATATTTAAACATAGAAGATGACTTAAACAGTAATGATCAGAACTGTCTTTATCTCAGACCGTGGTGGAGTCTTTGCCTCCTGGGACAAAGACTCCACCAGTATGACTTTTGTCAGTACATCAGCTGTTGCTTATCAGCCTTGACTTTCAACCAGGCTTAGGTCAGTGTCCACTACATGTGGCGAATCAATGGCTTAGCACAGGTCCCAGTGGAAAACAAACAAGTGTGGTCAACGCCTCTGCGAAAACATCCCTGGAAGGCAGCGTGTCCAAACGGTGAGCTTGGCCAAACATGCTAATAGAGGCATCCAATGTGAAGCTGCTCTCCAATCAAAGTACATGATAAAGAAGGAAAGTGCACGCTGCTGTGTGATAAAATATTGGATGCTAACTGGTTCACGATACAGTGGACAGGTGAGAATCAGTTTTAAAGCAGGAGATAATAATTATTATGAATCTAGGGCAGTTTATGATGGATCTACATTCCTTAGCACTATTTAGGCAGAAATATTAACACAACACAAAATGGATATAAAACCCAATAAACAAAATTATTAAAGGTTTTATGATTTGTCAGCGATGTTTGATTTTGAGGTTTTATTTGGTGGCGTTCTGCATATTTCAATGTCAAAAATCTGACTTTGACAAGCACTTAAGATGAAATTTCCTGCTGGAAGGCATCATGAGAATGGAGATGAAATAAAGAGTGATCACCTGGAGACTCTGAACTCCAGTGGTGCATTAAAGTTAAATCATTAATATTTTAAGGACATTTGTTGTATTTTATTGATACGTAAGTGTTAAAAACCCAGAGTTGGATCCCTCAGAGTAACATCAGTGATGACAAGACGAACCGTGAATTTTGTGGCTTGTTACGCCATTTCTTCATTTGCACAGATCATTAAAGTCTCAACTCTTGTTTGATTGAGTAGTGGTAAAAACAGAACTTCCATTTCATGTGACACTCACTTGTATGGCAGCAGAAAATGCTCTACTTTTCTTTTTGTTTTATTATTTTTTTTTTTTGAGTCTCAGGTATTCTTATGTTTGCCGTCCAATAAGGTGTCAATCCAGGCCAATTACAGAAGGGCGGGACTCTGCCTCTCGGCACGTCTGCCTGGCTGCAGGCTGAGTCTGTCAGTCTACCCTGGTTTTAACGTGACAGAGAATTTCCCTCAGTGACTGACAGATGCTTAATAACAAATTGCGCATTTGTGTGGGTGTTGTTGAGGTCGGATGCTCCTGCTCTCTGTGTCTGCTCTGCAGATTCACATGCTTAATTGCATTTGATATTTTGGTCAAGTGTGTGACGGAAAGACTTGGAAAAAACTTTCTTACTCATACTTACAGACACACACGCGTTTCCCCATTTCCCACAAACTACAAGTATCAGCAGGATTTTAAATGCCTGGAGGTACAGTATCACCATGTACCATGCGCAACTTCCTGCATGCATGATGGAAGCATGCTAAGCCTTTGATTTAACGTAGACTAAACAAAAAATCACAGAAAGGATGAGGTGGGCAATTTTTGTCACACGCCTGATTTAGGTTTGGTTAACCAGAATTTAAAAAAAAAAAGGCGTGAGAAACGAGCGATTGTTACTTATTCACACGTCTAATCTCAGCTCACCAGTTTCCTCGCTCCAGCCGGAGCACCTCTGCTCCAAACCCGGTGTCAGGTGAGTCCAAAGGACTTGTTCACCTGTTGTGTGTTGTCCGATGTCATCAGGGGCCAAACAGGGATGTTCTGGCTCCACAGTGCTTTCCTTTTTGGTCTTTTCCTCCTTCCCTCTGCTCTTACTCTCAAGTTTGTCCAGAAAGGCTGCATTTACCCTGTCAAAATAAGCTGAATATAAATGATGCTTCACATAAAACAAGTGTGGTGTAATTGTTACGCTAGTCTTTAATATATCTGCAAGCTCCAACTGGCAGTGAGCTCAAAGTGTTTGACAGCTTTTTAAACTCCTGTACCCACTAAAAAATAGTACTCACAGCCACTCAACATTCCCAGTCAGTATGTACTGGTTTGATTCCAAAGGGATGAGCAAAACAAACAATTAATCTCACTGAGAATTTCCCCCCCACTTTTTTGTATGTTTAGCTTCAGTATAACTCAGATAGTTCTTCATTTTCACCAGATGTGTCCTATCCTCCATCACTTACCTCCTGACAGTTTTTTTTTTTTTTTTAAATAATTGCATGGTTAGTTGTACCTCTTGTGCTCCAGCTCCAGTTCTTCCTCACTCTTTGACTCCTTCTCTCTTTGTTTGTTTTCTGTCTCCTCAAGCTGGTAAAACAGAAAAGCTGCAAGTCTGATCATGAAGAGCAAGAAAAAAGAACAACTCAAATAATCCAATGCTCTAACACAGGTTGATGGCAGTTTTTGAAAATGTCATTCCACTGAACTTTGATAATTGCAGGAGGAAGTATCTCCATCTTAAGTGTTCAAGGCTTTCTCCACGCGCTGCAATTTTCGCCTTAAACAGCAGGTGTCGCTACTGTGGTAATTACGTCACTACAGCTACAGCTCGAGAAGGACGGACAACGTTTATATAGAAACCAGACAGTTTAAACAAATCTGTTCTGCTATTAAACGTTTGGATGTCTTTGTAAACGTGTACAGATGTTTACTTTAAAATAAAAATAAAAAGTACTCGCTTGCACCCTCTTCTTCCGTCCAGTTTTTGATCAAAACGATCACTCCTGCAGCGTGCGAACCAATGTTTTGGAGGTGCACGACTGTGTGAAATCACACCAAAGGGTCTGGCACAGGAGATACTGTGATGTCACTTTTTCTGCATGCCACCATCAGCTTTCACTGGTAGTTTTGTTAACTTTAGGAATTAAAACCTATTTGGCTAATTACAAAAGCATTTTGCCCAGGCATGACGCAGTGCAGACATGAAAAGAAATCTGACCAAAATTAATTCTAATTTAATCATGCTTGGATTAAAGTTTGTTTCATAACATAGTGATGAAACAGTCAAAACTATGAGGCCTATTGCATAACCTAACCAACTCATCTGTAAAAGCAGCGATCATGCTGATCATGGAAAAAAAAAAAAGAAAACAGAACAATGAAAACTGATTTCTTGGTTATTAATATGACAAAAGATCTCTCTTCTTTTGCTCAGTTTTCCATTTTATTTCAGACTCACATCTCAACCCTCTTGGTTTGTCATGAACGCATGAATCCCGCAAAGTTGCAAAACTGAAAACATTCCCACCGTGCTAGTTGTACTCTTTGTTTGGTGGTTATAACAGATGTTACTGTGTTAATCTGCCAAAATAACCAGGGCTGCAAAGCCAAACTCATTCAGATTTTACAGCCAAGTTCACCTCCTTCTCAACATAAACAAGTTGTACTCTTATAAAAGTCTATGTTTTGTTTCTCATGCGCAAAAACTCAGCTGACACCACATCCAAAACTGCAAAAGGATTAGAGGAAAAAGTAGTGATGCAGACACTAAAGATTATGCAAAATATAAAAACATACAGCAGTACTCAAACATTTGGACAAACCCACTTGTTAAACATTTGATTCATGCTGAACATAATTCAAAAGTTTAATCACGGCATTGTGAAGTAATTACTTCTGTACTGATAGTTATAAAACATTTTGTTTGCTCAACTTACACAAGATATCAGCAGGTTAGCTGTCAATATAAAGCCAAAATTAGGGTAAATGCAATTTAATGGTGTTTTTACAGGGGAAAATAAGTACAATTTCTCCCTTATTTTTCTTTCTCGACTTTCCTTCCCAGGAGGAAGGGGGAACACAGCCCACCTGTGTGAGCTCTCCACTCTCACCAAAGCTCTGCATCAACTCTCCCACACACACACACACACACACACACACACACACCACAATTGTACATAGACCCACAACTGAAGTATGTGAGGGTGGAGAATCGTCTGTCTTTTGGTGCCAATATTGAAAGAACAACAGATCCCAGCGTCCCGATCAGAACCACATCAAGAAGTTTGACTTTTGTTGCCCTGCGGCCACAAAGCTTTCATCTCCTAATCTGTGACGTCCATCTGACAGAGCTACAGAGACAGAGAGGTTTGGGGAAGAAGAGAGGAAAGATGGAAAAGGCAAATACAAAAAAGTTAAAGAAAAGGAGACAAATGAGGCAAGAAGAAGTTAAGATGGGAGGAGAGGGGGAAAGGAGTTGAAGGGAAAAAAGAGTGGATGACAAATGAATGTGGGCAAAGACAAAATAATATAAGGGATGACAGGAGAGGAAAGGTGGAGACAGAGTGAGACGAAGGTGGAAAAGCCAGGAAGAGTTGAACTTTTATTACCATCTGTAACCTCATCCTGTCAACTCTGTCACCCAGTTACCCTGTCTGTGTATTCATGTGTTTGTGGTCTACCATAACACACAAACTTCTCTCTCACTGTTAAGTGCTTCCTTGTCTTTCTCCACCAAAAACTTTGACCCACTGTCTCTTCCTCTCTTTGCACTAACATGCTCACTGAAAGATCTGCGTCATACCTATAGAGAAGGAAAAAAAAGTGAGCGTGAGAAAAGAAGCTTTTTCCTCTGTCCACTGAGAGCGCTGTGTGTGCGTTTTTAACAGTGTTGTTGTCCAAATGACACTTAGTGTATCCTTGGACTGTTTCAGCGATGGGCCGGGCAGAGGAGCATGCACAGTTTTCTGTGCCACGTGCAACGTTTTAAGAGAAGCTGTCAACACTCTCCAATAAATGTGTGTTTTCTAAGCAGATTTTTGTTTCATGATTTGTGACAGTAATTACCAGAAGACTGATGGGTTAGAAGAAAGGTATTTATAGCTTCAGAGACAGAAGGTAGCTGCTCTGTGGAATCCCAGAGGAAATGAAAAGAAGAAAAAAACATTTATGTCAGTCAGTTATTGTCTGTTATTGATGACAAAACATACTTGAGTGTCAAAGCTTTAGTCAGTCTGCCCTTCTGAGGTTTACGTAGAGATATTTTGAGGTGATGAACTTACTTTAACCTGCCTCCACAGAATAGGAGCCTAGAGGTGGAAGCTGAGGAGGAGGTAGGATATGAAGAATTTCGAAAAGTTTGGCAGGCAAGAGACATTAGAAGGCACCTGACAGACACGTACCCCTTTCTCATTAAATTTGTTTATGGATGAGAAATTGAAATTAACTGCACAGAGAAATGAAAATGAGCATAAATTCTGCTTGAGATGCCTGCCTAAACTAGTTGTAACAGTATTTAAAAAATGTAGTTAAGTTTTAATGTGTGATTTAACTGTGAAATCGAATGGTGCTACGGGGATTTGGCGCCACCTTTGGAGCTATGGTGTACTGCAGGTCTTCTGTTTTGATCTTGACTGGTTGTAATAGCCAGTCAGAAAAGATCTGCTCTGCAATGGATGCTGCAAATGTCCACCACATACTGATGTCTTCTTTGTATTTTATTTTGCTAAAGGAATAAATGTTCCAATAATCAAAATACCCTCCAATCCAGCTCACACCCTCTTGACTGCTTTATTTTACACAAGCTCTCAGGGGTCATTTCATTTTGTGCAATGTTTTTTATAAAATGCAACTTTTTGACTTAGCGTCTCACAATTTTAAGCATTTTTTAAAGCAGCACAGAGGAACATTTTCAATTTTACTACTTTAGGTCCCCCTAAAGGTGGTGGAGGTAAAGCTGCCTTAAAAAAGCCCCGAGATTTACTTTGTTTTGTTTGTTCCTCAGACACTTTCATTTTTCCTTCAGTCATTACTGTCTTGAGCATCTTGGCCTCTTTCACAATATTTGCTGTAGCTCTGTGAGCTAGTTTAATCACTGTTGATGTCTGACATGAGCAGTTGTCCCACCAGGATAGATGCAGAAAGTGACCTTTGTCTGTTTTTTTGTTGATAGCACACTCGGAAGATCATTCCAGGTACACAACGCTTCATATAAGTCAGCAAATATTTCTTCTAATGAATTTTAAAATGATATTTGTGTTGCCATAAACATTCTAGCTTGCTTTGTTGAATTTTGACTGAGATCCTTCCAGTTTTTGGCTTTATCTTAGTATACCTTCTGGGGATAACAAATTCACATTGTTTCTTATGGTATTTTAGACTTATGATATTTTCTTTTTTGAAAAAAAACTTTGAAACAGTTATCAGCTTTTTATTGAAATTTTCTCTGAGCATCCTGATGTATATCCTTGATATTTGACTTTCTGTATTCAAATATTGTTCATACTGAATGGCTGTTTATAATTTCAGGTTGTTCAGTTAATAATTCTGAATTTTCATCTCATAGGAAACTGGCGGGAATTCAGCATGCAGCTCTGATTTGGAGTGTGTTGCAGACAGGATTTTTAAGGAAATGTAGTCTATGTGATTTTCTAATATTTTTCCATTAATGTGATTTCTTTCCATTTTTCATCTTATCATTGAATGTTACGGACTTTTAACTTAGCCCCATTTTTTAAATTTTATTTTGTGATTTGCTGCAGCATCTCTTGTTACCTTCTTTCTAAAACGTTCTGTTTCATTTCCTGACTCTTTAAGCCGCGCCTCCTTAAAGGCCCCATCTGGTCAGACTGGTCAGAAATAACTTAAAGTGTGACAGCTGCTCATTCTTTCTTTCTTTGAGAGGTATGAAACTAGTCAGTAAGCAGGCATTATATAAAGGTAATAAATGGTGATATCATAGGAAAACAGGTAGTTCAGCAGCAGCTAAACCATGCAACACAGTGAAGGAAAGAGGAAAAATTCATGAACATTGCACAACTTCCTTAAATGACAAGGAACTGACTGCAGGTGAGGCGCTGGGGTTTTTCTGCAGGTACAGGTTGTTTCACTCTTCTGCAGAAACCTCACAGTCACGTCATCTCGCCTGTCTGCTTCTGCTCAACATGAACTCTGGGAAGTCCCTTGAACTCTTCTAGCACTCCTCTCCTTCCCTCCCAGGAAAACCAACATTGAGAGAGGAAGAGAGGCTGAGAAAAAAAAACAAAAAGGAAGCAGCAGACAAAAAAGAAAAAAAAAATCACCAGACAGATGGACAAGACTTAGAAGCAAAAAGCACTAGGGAAGGAGAAAAGCGGTGGCCTATCTTGATGGTCCTGCACTGCTGTGTGCCTCAGATCTAAGCAAGAGATAATTGTAGGGGTCTCGGGGCCCTCACCCCCACCCGGTCTTTTGGGGAAAGAGCTAAAGACCTCGGCAGCCTCGGACGATGAAAACCCGGCACCCAGAAATGTTTATTCAGAAAACAGTTTCCAAAGGCAGTTCCACTGGTGTGAAATACAACAAAGATTCAGTCTCCAGCACCACAGACATGAGGCTCAAAGCTGAACCCTGAAACACACACACACACAAAGCCTGCATGTGCCTACATGTGTACAAACAAAACATACATGTGTGGTCGCCGGCTCACCCTGGATGACGTCGGTGTGGCGTTGCTGGATGGTCTCACTGCCCTGCTCTCAATCCTCTGCAGAAAACTCTCCGTCTTCCTGCAGTAAATAAACAGTAAATCATCTGCCTCGAGTGTTTCAAAGAGACAAACCCACACATAAATAATAAGACCTGACAGGGGATTGTTTTACTCCACAGATACTCCACAGACCCGGGACGCTGACAGTCCCATAAGGTCGACTGGGTTTGTTTGTCCCTGTCTGACACTGCTGTCCCCCGTCCACGGAACATCCGATCCGTTACGCTCCTCCCGTTATTTAGCCCCATGTCTAAATATCTTCATTGTTTCTTCAGGTCCTGACTTGGGTCCACAGTCTGCTGGTTTTGTGTCTTTTGTATGGAAGCCAGAGATGCTACTTGACAGGCCGTTTCCCTCAGAGTCGGCCCCAGTTTCCACTAACATTTAGGCTGTCAATTTAATTGATTTAAAGTGGTCCGACATAAAACTGGAGAATATCAAATGAAAACCACAAAAATACTGTACAGCAGACAGACTAAATCCTTTTTGTATCTACACCCAGTATAAAAGCCTGACCTCCCCTACATTGATTTTATATGTCAGTTAAGTTACAGTAGTGATAATGGGTGGATTTCTCAACTGATGCTTTGTGATCTGTATTTTTAAAAAAGGCAGACAGTGGATGAAATGATTTTTCTACCTATTTCCACAGCACATGAATCTTGTTCTATAAAATTACAAATAAGAAAAAAAATGGCATAATGTGACAACAAAATAATCTGACATTAACTTTGACTTTTATTTCTTTCCAGACAGTACAACTAGAAGACATTTCATGATTTTTTTTTTTTCTGATAAACTTAAATTCACTTGTTAATAAACACCCATTTCTGCATTTCAGGTCTCGAACACATTCCACTAAAGGTCGAAACAGTAAAACATTTATCAATTTGTCATGTTGCCAATTCTTTGCACAGCCCTTCAGAGGCATTCTGGCATTGAGAATACCAAGTATGAAAAGAAACTTTCGTCATGGAATAATCTGCAGAAGGACCTCAAGTCAGAAACCCATGTCTGTGTTGACAGATTTAAAGATATAATGAAAGAATGTGGTGAAGGAAACATGGTTGTTTTTCCAAAACTGTCACTTTTGTTTCATGTGACTTTTGGGAGTATGTCTTACTGTGTTGCTTGCATTAAATATGAAAATCTCAGTTGGATTTTTTTCCTAGTTCAATAAAAAGCATGCCACTTTTTTGTCTTTACATTAAGTGCCCAGGGTGCTTCAGTTTCACAGAGTTAATAGTTAGGTTGGATGCTAAGTTTTCTTTTTGCATTTTCAGAAAAAAAAATCTGAGGTTTGGGGCCAAAAGGTTGAAAACTTTCAGCCTGTTAGCCACAGCCAAAGTGCAATCAGAGGTCAACCTCATCTGCAGGTCTTTGTATTTCCCTGGATACCTGCAACCAATATCCTGTTTCTCTTGTCTCCCATCATAGGAAATGCATCTTGCTCAGAGTATCACAGCAGATCAGACACTGGACACTTGCTTTGTGCAGGACAGGTGTTTATATCACAACTAAGCTTCACTACAGAGGAAGAAAGAAGGCGACGCTAACACAACACAACATCAAAGAGAAGCCTGTTCCGGAGCTGACCTGCTGTGATCCTCCCGGTGCTGCTCCTTCCTCCTTGCATCATCCTCCCGTTTCCTCGCCTCCAGACGCTCCGACTGCAACACACCACAGTCACATTACCGCAAACTTGTACATTACAGCGTGATGTACGAGCTCCAGCTGTTGTAGAGTATTGCGCATACAATACACAGACAAACTACTGCTTATGTCACATGAAAGAAAAGCATGAGTTTGCAACATCAACCTCACTTTATGAGGAGTAACAGTGCTTCTACAATATCTCTCCTTCGAGCTGAGGGTGCTGTGAAGTGTCCCTAAGCTTTATGGCTTTTGGCTTGTGAGAGACAATACATTTGCTAGTCACTAAATAGCAGTTTTGAATGAATCTCTAAAAATATTAAGATTCCTCTTAGTCACAGATTTTCAGGCTAAAAGCAGCACTTTAATCTCTGCATTTCATCTCCATGCCGATCGATTACTCATGATATGAGTAGTCGATCCATCTGCGATTGCAGTTTTACAGAATAAGAAGACATATCTGCCCAACAAGATGAAGAATTCAGAGGAAGAGGAAGCAGGAAAGAGTAGGACACATTCCCGAGGAAGAGGTATCATGTTTGATCACGTCTACAGACTGAGAGGAGGTTGCTTCACTGGTTTGGGTTTGCCAGCACATTCCTGTGATGCAACAGAAACATTTCTTTGAAGTATTGTACTTGTCTCATCACCCTTTCGAAATGCAGAGACAGCAACTAGCCATAAATTATTCCCATAATTTGTGATTGGGAATGACAAATAGATGATTATTAATACGTTTTCCTAATGACATCAATCTTACTATAAAACACTTGTGATCAGACAAACCCTTGAACCACATAAAAACCTGTATTAGCTTCACTTGTTCAACAATAAATATCAAATCAGCCAGTCACATGGCAGCAGCTCAGGTCAGACAGCGTCAAGATGGCCTGCTGATGTTAAATCTGAGCATAAGAATATTCAGTAAAAGGTTATTTTAATGACTTTGAACATGGCATGGTTGTTGATGCCAGACAGGCTGCTCTGAGTATTTTAGAAACTTTTAACCTACTGGGATGTTCACCCAGAAACCTTGTCTGCTGATTATGGAGAACTGTTAAAGAGATAGAAGAAATCCAATGACCAATCACTTCTGGTCCAATTCTGGTCCTTCTGTCCTTCCAATGTTTTCCTGAATGCGCTGTAAACAGACTTGTTAAAGACCTTAGAGACAAACTGATGATGATCCATTCATCTTAACCCATGAAATCGTCTTACTCTGGTTTTCTGAATATGACAATGAGGTCACTGTCCTCACATAGTCTCAATAAAGCACTCATGCGATGTGCTGGAGATTAAAACCAGTTCGACAGTCATCATCAATTCTCCTCTTCCCATAAATGCAGAGGGCCATTAACCCCTCTTTGATTCAGATCAGGGCAAGACAAGAAGAAGAACTTGTTTGAGGGAAGATTTGTCTTTCTGACAGCTGGAAATCCACAAACCCATCAATCAGGCTGTCTTCATGGCTGTAAAGCTGGAGTGAGACTCCACTGCTGCACCGCTGGTCGACACTGACATCTACTGGCTAAAAATAAAAATGTATTTCCAGCCACTAAACATAGAATAGTTGAGAGTGAAAATGCTGGGTTCAGATTTTACACCTTCCTGAACTGTGCTGGACTGCATGTGAACATAAAAATAGCTCTACTAACACTATTCAGTGGTTTCCAAACACGACACTCTAAGGCTGAAGAAGCAAGTCAGTATTTTGTAAAATAAAATGAATGTTACATGCGCTGCACTTCATTTTTTGCAGCAGCAAATTCAGAATACCTGCAGTTGAGGACTTCAGGAAATTGTTTTAATAACATCAGTATCACTAAGATTTATTTATCCTTTAAGTTGCTGATGCCAGGTCCAAATTCCGTCCTTTGGTTTACAAGTTGTCTAATGCTTTCTCTGCCTTCTTCTTTCTCTCAAAAAAGTTTAACAAACATAATTTAAGGACCAAACGGTTAGAAAATCCATAATAGATTTGCACTGCTCCACTGATGTGATTTAAAGTCAAGTTCATGACTTTTGCAGAGCACATTTTTCTGAGTCTTTATGCAGCGCAGCCCCAGTGCAGTACGTTCTCAGAAAGTGGTGCAACACTTTACCAGGAAATCTGCTTTCACTATTACAGCCGCTTTTCCACCTACTCACATTCTTTGATATGGAAGGTTTGTCAAACAAAGGTTAAAAGATGGAGGAGGCCAAAACCAAACGTCCTTGCTGAGGATGCTTTTCATGCTGTTGTATCAAGCATTCTTATTTTGATGAATATGTCTTTAGCATCAGGTTGCACTCCCCCTGATTATAAACATGCTGTTGTGGAGCCTTTCGTCAAAGAAAAATCTTGACCCAAATGTTCTGTCCAACTCTAAAGCAATGTCCAAGTTATCATTTCTGACTGAAGTCATTTTGGCTCCACATGGGACCTCCTCTGTCAAAAACCTCAGTGTGATCACAGATCAGTGATGTGGTTAAAGATTTTTTTTTTTTCAACTAAGGGTGATTGCAAAGGTAATGCCTCATCTTCCTTCCAAGGTAACAGACAACATTATGCACAATTTTATTACCGCTATATTAGGTTATTATCAATCTGCCCTGCAGCTTCTGCAGATAGTTCAAAATTCAACAGCTCATCTTTTAATTGGCTCAAAAAAACCTTAATTACATTGCTCTCGTCTTGGCCACCCTGTTCTTCTCTTAAAATAAGATTTTATTGCTGGCATTTAAATGGATTGGCACCATCATACTTGTTACATCTTCTACATGCCCAGACCTGTACAGGAACTCTGTGATTATCAGCCAATTTCCAAATTAAAATGGAAAGGTTTTGGAGTGTTTACAATAACTGCCCCTAACTTGTGAAACAGTTTATATTTGAATTGTGTGTTGGTGCACATACGAGGCAATCTGTTCTGGGCCCAAGCATGACTGACCTCTACATTTGACTAGTGTGAGGGCCCTTTCCAATTCTTCAGCACAGCTTGACTCTGGTTTCTTTTACACCGACAGTTTGAAGAGATGTGTGGCGTGTTCAGGGGCAGTGCAGATGCACATGTATGTGGAGCAGCATGCGTACAAATAATTGATGTACCTGAAGACTAAATACACATTCTTGTTTTCATCTTAATCTCACCTTCTCCCTCTGTATGGCCTTCATCCTCTGTAGCTCCTCCTCCTCTTCTTGTTTCCTCCGCTTGTCCTGCTCTTCCTTTCTCAGCTTGAAACAATGAATGAAACGTTTAAGTCCAAGGCAGCAAGCAAACACAGTGTTCCTTGACTGCCCTGGTCTAAATCACTTGATGAGCACTTGGAGCATTTTCTCTTGGGTTCAGTCTCTTCTCACAAAGGGAAAAATCCCAGTCAACTTAAACGTATCCCATTTAGGTTGACTTGGACTTGGATAAAGCCTGCAAGAATGTCCTCACTGCAGATCTGTATACTCTGCTTTTGAACAATGCCCCCTCCCCTTTCTGGATTAAAATTTCCAATAAAATTTGACAGGCAGTGAGTACAACTTTTGAGTTAGAAGCTTGAAGCTTGGCGAGGAGGAGACAACCATTGGTTTGATTATTCATTAATAGAGGAAATGCAAAATAACTATCAGTTCCCTCTCTCAGGTGCTCCATCCAGTATTTGTCTTTGTGGGGTAAAGATGATCATGATACAAGTGGGGGATTAGTCAAAAAGTTTTTCACAAAGTCAAGGCTTTTGGAACTACAGTCAACAAGAAAATTATTGGTAACACAGGAGTGCCGGGTGGTTCTTCACCAAACCAAGGGCAACCTGAGCAGAGGTCCAGGCAGAGCTTGGAGAAGGGCGGTCGGGCCTGAACCAGAACAGATCCTAAATGAGACAAGCTATCCCTGCATTCCCTTGATCACAATGTCACAATGAATTGAAATAAATCTCTTTGATATCAATTGGACTTCCTGTGTTTGGAGAGAACTGCTGACTACAATCTCAAGAACACTATGCCTTATGTCAAGCATGGATGGAAACATGATGATTTGAGACTACTGCTCTGCTTCACTGCATTGAGAAGCCAACTGATGAGACACCAAAAAAAAAAAGAAAAAAAAAACAAGACAAGAACCTCCTTCCAATGAGGCAGAACATTGAGATGGGCTGTGGATGTGTCCTCCAACATGACAGTGACACAAAACATACAGAACATGGGTACATTAAGCAAATGGTGTGGCTTTGTGAGTGGGCAAACTTAAAAAATCAGCAGGGGATCAAACAAATTGTTCATAACTGTTCAACTGTATATGAAGTGACGAGGAGGCCATGATGTGTTTGCCGAAAACATACCTTCTTCTGCAGCTTGGAGCTCCGTAAATCTATGAACTGTCTATCCCTGGCTTCAGCCAATGATACACTACCACCTGGTAAAATTAATAGACATAGGAAAGGGAGGCTAAAACAAATAAGTCTGAAAACAGATAAAAGATGATGGTGACTGTTGTAGTGTTGCTTCACCCAGCCTCTCTGGATTCAGGTGCACAGAAGTAGGTCTGTGTGCCTCTTTCCATCTCTGAAATTCTTCTTCCTCTTTCTGAGCCTCTGCAGCAACAACAACAAAAAAATTACTGATTTGACGAGAAATTCTAATCATTAGAAGATCAAAACACAAGTGGTGGGAGAGTTACTTGTTTTTATCTGGCTTCGCAGGGATTCGTTTGGTGGGATAATGGTAAATCCACCTGAGCTGAGACACAGAGAATCTCATATTTAGACAAAGTTTGAATGGAAGGTCATTTAACATTGTCACCACAGAGAAATTCATGAGCTTGCTCAACAAGTTCAAAGGTACATTTGTGTTGTACTGAAATCTTTGATGCTGCTTTCAAGTGATGTTGTACTAAAATAGCTTGAGTAATATAAGGAACTTCAATATCATTAAAACACCTTAAACCATTAAAAATAATTTGTAAAATGTTTAATTTCTTCACCTAAGACCAACGTAATTCATGTTGTCTTTGATTTGATGTCACTAAACAAAGTTATTTTTTTTGCATCCTAACTTACACTTTGATCCTGATCCTTAGATATGATTTAGGATTTGCCACAACTAAATGAAGAGTAAAATAAATGAAGAATTTAATGGGAACAAACTTTCACTTTAAGACTGGAGTGAATCCGTGTGCGCAATGCTAGGGAGGAGTTCATTATCTGTTTGTAGGAAGCGGGTGGTGGGGTTTCCGAGAGAAAGTGAAGGCAACGTTTCTCTCACGATTTTCATGAAACGAAAGTGAAACTGAGCACAAACATAGATCGAAAATAGAAAAGGAATTTAGGTTTTGTGTGTGAAAAGTAATGCAACTGGAGTTTATTCTATTGCTCCCATTCACCAAGATATCTGGTGAATGAGAGCAATAGATATTAAAAAATATATATTGTTGACAGTGAAATAACTCAGCCAATAAACCAACCAATAAATACCGTTTTAAAAAGCTATTTTTTCTAGGAAAGTCTGATACTTACTACCGCGGCTGCCTGTCAGCCGCTTGCTGGTTTCTGATGTCAGGTGGAGGAGGCTGATCATCTCCGGAAACATCTGACGTCTTTTCTCTCAGGTGAGACCTCACCTGGATTCTCTTTTCTCTTTGGTTCTGACTAGGATCCATGGTGTAGTCTGTCAGACCCAGACCTGATATATGTTTTTGTGGTTCTATTTCTGGGACTGTTGGGAAGATATCAGGTTGTTATATGTCATCTGCTCTCAGACGTTAAAGTGCGCAGCCAAAACAGAGCGGGAGGGTTTCGGCACATCAGCGCCATCTGCTGTTCAAACAAAGGTACAGCCCACGCCCGTGCTACACACAGGGTCACGGCTCAGGTAACAAGCAAATACGTCATTTATAACCAAATACGTCATTTACAACCACAGACGCCAAGTCATAAGACAGTAAATAGTCAGCAAATACAGAATAATTTGATGGCTCCAATGAACATCTGTAAATATTTTACATGCATCATTTGATTTACTGCTAAGAAGTTAAAAATAATTCTGAAATCAGCTCCTTTGAATGAAAACAACATCTCTATGGGACATTTGGAGATTTTTTTTTCTAGTCTTTCACTTTTTGACTTACGGAAATGGAATGTAGAAATAAAGATATCAATATTTCTAAAAACTCTCTCTCCCCTGATTTTTGTCTCCTGATTGTTAAATAAAGGCCAGTTGTGCCCCGCCCCCTTTCTCCCAAGCTGTAATTAACCACATCCTTTCAATCATTCACTACCAAAAATGTATTGACAAAGTCTTGATCGATGATCACACACAGCTTGATACAAATCCATGCAGCCAGTTAGTTATAAAAGAAAAACTATATATCTCCTAAATAATTAGGTAATTAAGAAAGCAAATAGGTATTAACCTCCCTTTGGAAAAGTACTTCAGTGATTAATGTTTTTGAAAGAATTTATTTAACCCTGACTGTGAACAGCTTTTCATTCCTTTAACAATCATGTACATGGAAAATATGTTACTTTTTTCCTCCAAAAGGTCAAATACCAACCAAACAAAAATATCTAAGGAGAGTTCTGAAACCACTGAAATAGGGAAAGAAATATCCAGAGCAATATTTAAATTCATAAGACTTGTAAGTTGCAAACTGAATAATATAAAGATCACCGTTCTCCTACAGGGGACAAAATTATGAAATTATCAAATTTTCTGTTTGAGCACATTTATTTGGGTATTTTACTGCATTCTATTTAAATTATCCCACCTTAACACAACCTTGAAACTTTATGTTTAGCTGTTCTGGTCTGAAAACACTTTATTAAGGCCTCAAGTTATGTGTGATATACTGGCGACCTGTCCAGTGCATAACCCTACTTTTCGCCTGAAGAGAGCTTGGATAGACTCCAGCAGATCCCAAGACCATGAATGGGAATAAGTGGGAGTAGATAGTTGGTCTGTGAATGCACGTAGCCATTTTGCAAGTGATTAGGTTGTGTACAGATACTGTCAGTGCTGCAGTATTCTCTCTTAAGTATTCAGTTGTGCGTCAGTGTACGGTACGTTTGTTTTGCATCAGTGAACCTGACACGAAGAACATGTGTTTTTTAACTTTCTTTTATTTTTCTTTTGAAAACATCAATGAAAACAGTGGATCAAAACCTTATTTATTGTCACTCATCATTGTCAAGAATGAGCAGGTTCAGTATTGATTACAATCCAAGAGTTTGGAAAGTTTTTTTGGCAGGTTAAAATCTATTCCCATGCAAGTTAATGCTGACACACAAAAGATGAATAAATACACCTTTTACAAATTAACAAGAGGACAAAACTAAAAAGAAATTATTCAACTGATAATTAATGAACTGTTTATTGTTTTCAAGTAGTGTGTTTAAAAAGTTGAGTGAGAGGAGACACAAGGTTGGTTTAAAGTCTTGATAATTTGAGGTGCAGGAGAATAAAACTTCATGGAATGTGTGCTCACACAGCTCATCGGTGACAGGCAGGCCAAATGCGCTCTGCTTTTCTGGCACTCACACATACAATGCTGCCTGAGGTTTTCTTAACACAGTAGAAAGGCGATGGAGATGACTAGAGTCCACTCGTGACTTTGACACAAACTGAATAAGGCAATGGAGGTCCGGAGGCTCCCTCAGCTCGTCCAGCGCCAAAGGAGACGGATGACACTTGTCGAGTAGGCTAGTGCAAACCAGGGTGAAGAAGAGCACCAAGTCATCAGGTCAGAGTCCAGTGTCTGTCCTGGAGGTTCTCTGCATCATGTGTGAATGGCCTTTTGTCTTCTGGAGTTCCAGAAGGTGCTGATCTCAGGTCCCCTGAAGTCTGGAGGACACTCCTCCAGCAACTCCAGTTCCTCTACAGATGTGTCTGTGTGCACGGGCGCATACGTGTGTGTGTCTGTGTGAGTGCTGCAGCTATGATGAGGAAAAGGCAGGCTCACAGCTTGGGCTGGCCAGCGAGCTTCACCTTCAGATTCTCTGCCAACTTGTCCAGGAACTCGAAGGTGTTCAAGTAGTCGGCTCGTGTCACGCTGGAAGATTTGAAGAGGACAGATTAAGAGTTTAGGTTTATAGTCATGAAGCTCAGTTTAAGACTATAAATGAAGGATAAACAGCAGCTTTATTGGCTGCATGTGTGTAAGGAATATAACTTGTTCAAAAGTCAGTGTTCAGAGTTTCTAAATGAACTGCCTTGTCCCTGTACATTGGTTCCTGACCCAAAAGAGACAAGAAAATAGCTTTATACTCATCTAGAGAGCAATTAAAACCACTTTGCACACTGTCAAAATTTTCTTGACTCTAAAATGTACAAAAGCCTTCATGGGCGTCTCCACTGACCAGTCAGAGTAAAGCTTTCAGAGACCGCATCTCTAATCTTGATTAAACACTAACTTGGTCAGTATTTAACATCCACACTAATGCCTGTGTCAGTGTTGAGGATATTTAACACCCATTT
Source organism: Zenarchopterus dispar (assembly GCA_028564865.1). Taxonomy (NCBI): domain Eukaryota; kingdom Metazoa; phylum Chordata; class Actinopteri; order Beloniformes; family Zenarchopteridae; genus Zenarchopterus; species Zenarchopterus dispar. The sequence goes on along the minus strand of JAOWBL010012486.1, from coordinate 13,300 downwards.
TGAAAACCAAACCTCAACAGCTGGCTCATAAGAATATACACTAAAGCACCTGAACTAAACTGGAACCTTCCTTTTCAGATGCTGCTGACACTGGTGGAGAAGTGTTTCTAAATAAATGTCAGCCTTGTTCTCTTGGAGCCAATAACTATGAAGCCATTACTGATCAAATATGAGAAGGTTTTCTGCTGGAAGACCCAGAAATATACCCAGGGGTCTGAGGAGTTATTTACAAGCTTCACCGAGAACAAGAAATCAGCTGTTGACATATCTATTTTCTTTTCATTAACACCATGGTCTTTACTGTCATGATCATCTTTCTCTATTATAAAGAATTGTTTAACATAAAACACAGTTTAGTTGTATCATTAATTGCATGACGTTCTGGACATTAAACAATGTGTGTCCCTTATGTGCTAACATTAGGGATGTCCTGAAGTGATGGAAAATGTCACCATTAGACTGCATGAAAAGAAGAACTAAAACGAGTTAGATTAAGATATGATCCACTCTCTGATAAGATCAGAAATGTCATGTTTCCAGTTTTATTAGTAAACCTTATTGTACAATGTACTCAGGCAGCTGAGGCATAAATGGCAAATGTAGCCAGCAGCAGGTTGAATCAGCTGATTAATCTTATTCTAAGTCACTTGATGAAAGGCAGAAATTAAACTCAACCATTTCCTCTGCCGCTACTGGCAGTTGTCATATGCCAAAGTTTGTCTTTCTCCTTCTTCTTTATTTGCATGTTCGGTGCAGGGATGAATAGAATAAGTGAAAAAGTGGCGCATTTAATAACCAGTGTCTTGTCAAAAGTGTTGAGGGAATGGAAGCATGATGCTGTGATACTACAATACAGTCAGAACAGGACTTCTGTGGTAAAGAACCTGCCTGATGGACATAAGCAAAACATTTTCTTCTCATGCCTCAATTTTGACTTTTCCTTCACCCTTATGGAAGATGATGTGAGGCCCAGAATGTGATAGAAAATATACAAAGAAATACAACAGAACAACCATGCTGAAAAGAGAAGCTCATAGCACTTCATCTTTTGTGGTTTAACAACAACAACTGTTCCACAGATGGACTACAAGAACCATACGGAACATCACCCTGAGTGTTCCTACCATATTGTTTCATGATCTCTACCATATCTGGGAAGTTGAGGGTTCTATGCAATATTTTTGCTGTTCTTAGGACTGACCACTTCTAGATTGACATCTCTGATGTTATTCCCGGGATCTCCTGGATTCACCCTCAGCTCTGAATGTGCAGCCACTACCTGCACTACTGTTGCCTTCACCTTTCACATCTTCTTCATCTCCTTCATCTCTTCCTTCAACTCCTAGTATTTCTCATGGTCTGTCTTCTTGAATTTGCCGTCACTTTCAGAATTGCCACATTAATCACCACTACTCTCCTCTGGAGTTTGTCGACCACAACAATGTCTGGTTGGTAACACATCATCAGTTTATTGGTCTGGATTGGGCAGTCCAACAGGATCTTTGCCTTTCCATTCTCCAACACTTTGGGACTTACAGCCCATACTCAGTTCAGATGTTCCTATACTGTATTCCAGCATGTATGCATGTCTTATCTGACAGCATCTTAAAACCCACTATTATCTTTGTGAACAAAGTAGAACACAGATGACTAACTTTGGTAGGCCTTTGATGCAGATCGCCAAATCCTTGGTCATGAAACCAGCCTCGATGGTCTCGATGCAAACGGCCTCCAGAGCCTCAGAGAAGACCCTTAGCTCTGTGTTGTTGTCCAGCTTTGCCCTGTGGAGCAGGCCCCGTGTCCATGCGAAGATGGAGGCTAAAGCAGACAGATGCACAGTGTCAGGAGCCGTGGCTGGTAGTAAATTCACACTCGATTACAACACCAGAAGTATATGTTTCCTTGGAGGTGCCTATACTTATTTTCCTACCAATGGGGTTGGTGGAGGTTTCTTGTCCCTTCTGGTGTTGCCTATAGTGGCGTGTCACTGTGCCATGGGCAGCCTCTGACTCCACTGTCCGTCCATCAGGGCAAATCAGCACACTGGTCATCATTCCCAGGGAGCCATAACCTTAAAAAACAAAAAATACACATTTACCTTAGGAAATCTTAGAATCACTGATGTCAAAACCAGTTAAGAATTAATTCTTCAGGGCTTTTATGAGGGAAGTTTCCACATAGTTCAATTGCATAACTTGTGACAGAAATGCGGTTGTTTCACCAACCTTGAGCAACAGAGTCAGACTGGACATCCCCATCATAGTTTTTGCAGGCCCAAATGAAGCCTCCCTCAGATTTCATGGCTTGAGCCACCATGTCATCTATCAGGCGATGCTCATACCAAATGCCTTTGGCCTCAAATTTAGAGCGATACTCTCTAAAAAAGAAAAAGAAAAAAAAAACATAAGTCACCTAATCTCTACTACCCATCAGTTTTCAGTTAACGTGTGACTATAGTTGTTAAGCTCTTACTTCTCGTAGATCTCCTGGAAGATGTCTTTGAAGCGACCATCGTACTTCTTCAGGATGGTGTTCTTGGTACTGAGGTACAAAGGCCACGATTTGGACAGTGCCATCTGGAAGGAACTGTGGGCAAAGTCCCTGATGGACTTATCAGTGTTGTACATCCCCAAAGCTACACCACCAGTGCCTGCAGAAGACATACCAACACAAACCGTTTAAACCGTGGATGTTCACGTCAACAGTTTAAATGAACTTAAAACGCATACTAAATGCAAGAGACAATGCTCAGATTTATATTCAAACATGTTAAAGCTATTTATTGGTTAGTTTCCAGTTACAAAACAAGAACAAGCGAAAAGTTATAACTGGTGAAAGAAGAAGCATTTATAAGAAATTGTGTTTTTAAAACTATTTTTTTCTACATCTGATTAATACTGTTATCATTATTCCTGTTTTGCCTCTTTTTAAAACTCTAGTATTAACCAGCTCAAACAGGAATAATACTATTAAATCTAAATATTACAAGATTAAAATCAAAGCATAAGTCAAGTTTTTTATAATCTGATATGTGATGTTAAACTTAAAAGTACAAAGCCCCAGAATGCATCAGGGTTGCTGAATCTTAACTGCTTTAAATCCAGGTTAAAATTTTTTTTATTTACTGGTGCATTTCCCACAATGCCCTGGAATGTTTACTTCTTGCATTTCATCTGTTTTCTTCTTTTTTTTAACTGTCATGTGTCTTTTTTTTTAACTTTAAATGCACTTTCTAATGTTTCATGTAAAACATTTTGAATTGTCTTCTACATAAAATCTACTGTACAAATAAAGTCACCTTATCTTACTGTCATAGTGGTTCTGGCATCAGTACAAGGCTTCGGTGGGTCATGTTTGTGTGCACTAACATATTTCAAATCTGTTCAGCTTCAAAAAGTCCTGTATGGATCCATATTGTTTATTATTAATATTGTCTTAACTTCATCAATCTCCCTCTTATTGTAAACTACTTTTTGGCAACATGTTCAAACACCATAAGTCACTGAATTGTTGACCTGTAAGTTGTAAAACAAAAGGAAAAGATAAATATAATCTTTATGAGCGGTTCAAACATTTGATGACAAACTTTCACTTGAGGGTTTAAGCAGTGTTTCCTGTTAATGGCAGATAGCAGAATGTTGCGTAATTACTTGCTCTTAATCAGTGGGTGCAGGTGTTTACAGGTTGTTATCTTTGATACACTATTGCAACCCAAGTTGTTGAGTTGTGGCAACTTATTACCTTAGTCACAATCTTAGTTATAATTTAATTATGTGCTCCTCTAAAGCGACTGACAGCAATGGTGTTCATGTACAGAGTTTCCAGACAAAGGAAACTCTGGAGGAAATATCTTACTTTTTTTTTTTTTTTTAAGTGTTGTACAAATAAAATAAGCTTGCTATTAGCTCCAACATGTAAATTAGTACTAAATGTAATGGAGGTTTGATACTTTTGACATTTACTAGTAAAAAGGCTTTTGGCTTGTGAGGGTCATAGTTGGGTTGGTGACCCATCATTATGAAAGTCTTTAGTATTAGACTTAGTAGGATGAGGACAAAAATGAAAAGAAAGAATGTTATTTAAATTCTTTCAATCATTTGTGAGGTGGTTACAAGTTTATGACAGATTTGTAAAACCTGTGAAAGTTTCACAGCCATGAGGCAAAAAAGGGTGGTGCCAGCGGTGATAAGTGGTAAGTCTGAGACTTATTGAAAAGGTGTGGAGGCGAAGGAGGTGCTGAAGTCCCACCTCTTCTTCAGCCTTTCATAATCAGTAAAAAGATCCAATAATCTATCTCAGAAAGTGGAATAGTGAGCATTAACGACAGTACAAATAAATCAATGTTGCAGCAGCTGAGCTGCTTCAAGGATCTGATGCTACATGTAACAAAAAACGACAGTTGATTCAATCCTCCATCTCAGTGCTGAAACATCCATTTAAGAGATATTTTACTATTGTTCACATTATCTCCACAGTCTGTTGGCCAGATGATGATGGTGAGGATAGACTGTACAGTGGATATCTGGGAGGATTTTGAACATCAGGGTCAACTGAACACACAACTCAGGTGATGTTTGGAAGTGCGACTGTGCATCGGACTGATTTCTTACCCTCAAATTCATGGACAACAAACTTGACTGCCTCTCCACTTGTAGGTGTATAGGTCATCTCCACTTTTCCAGGCCCAGGCACCACGAAGTCAGTGGCTTTGTACTGCGGAGACCACAGGGAGGGAGGATAGAGGTTAGTACTAGAAAGTAGCATGTCCTTCAAGGGTGCAGCTCATCAGATGGAGCCAGCCAAAGTTCACATGACAACAATTGCGACAGACAAAAACACATGTGCAAGACTCACTAGTGACGGTTATTACTGCACCCAACCCTGATATGTGTTATGTAACCAGCAGGCATTTGACACTTCACCTGCATTTCTTGTCTCTGATGGACGAACTGTTTACTTTGGCTCGCTGCCACGTAAAACAGTAAACTGAGATTTGTGACACTGGCTGCAAGGCTGCACAGGCAAGACATTTTGTTCGAAAAAAACCTAATTATTGGCCAAGTTGCCGCTGGCAACCGCACAGTGTCTGACCCAGATGTAAACTAATCAAGTTTATACATGAGTCACAGTCAAGGCTTTGTTAGAAAATGACAGCTGGTGTGATTTATATGTAAACTCAGAACGATTTGGTAACATAATTCTTAAACTGTTTAAGTCTCCCATTTTAAACTCTAATAGAATTGTTTACCTGGTCTCCGTGCGCGTGTCTGCCGATGATGATGGGCTTCACCCACCCTGGAACCAGGCGGGGGATGTTCTTGCAGAGGATGGCCTCCCTGAACACCGTTCCCCCAAGGATGTTACGGATGGTTCCGTTGGGTGAGCGCCACATTTTCTTAAGCTTGAACTCTTCCACTCGTTTCTCGTCCGGCGTGATGGTGGCGCACTTGATGCCCACATTGTAGCGAGAGACGGCCTCCGCCGCCTCAACCGTCACCTGGTCGTCTGTAGCGTCTCGGTTCTCCATGCCAAGGTCGTAGCTTTGCAGGACAGGATGAAGAGAGCAGATTTAATGGAGGCAGAATAAAAACCAAAGCGAGTGTCAATCGAATTTAACAACTCATTTAGCACAGATACTGAAGAATTTCGGACAAAACAAACTTGCTTTAATGATATCAATAAATCAAAGAGAAATAACGTGTGTGAGGCTGTTATAGGTCTGAAGAAGAAATTTGAACTGGCAGAACAGCATTTAAAGACATCAGAACCACCAAACAAAATGAGATTTAATACATCTTTTTTTTTTTTTTTTTAAAAAGATGGTGTTACAGAAAAACTGCACTGTTATTTCACATTGGATGTAATTTAGCAGCTAAGAAATAATACATTAGCAACACCTGGTTTCCTTTCCTCTTTTTTTCCCCCGTTTTACTTCTGCTATATACAAGTTTTGTTTTGTACTGAATTTTGATGCCACATGTCATATGTGACAATCATGATAGAACAGATGCAGTTAACTGTTGATGTTGATGGAGCTGAAATCTTTAAATAATGTATAAGGTTAAATGTATAAGGATTCTTGTCAAACACCTAATTGGCTTTTTATTAAGTTGTTTTATAAGTTTTAAGGCAGTGGAAAATGACCAAATTATAAAGCAGTATTCAATATGAGAGAAGCTCATGAAGTAGAGGTAGGACTTGGCAGTGTCAGCTGACAAATCTTGAAGGGCTTGATTTCTTTAAAACTTTACAGGTTCAACTTTTATCTGTTGGCCACATAGTTTATGTGTTTTTTAGAAGTGAGACTGGGGTCCAATATGATCCCAAGTTACATCCAAAATTGTTTAAAATGTAGACTGGAGCAAAATGTAGCTAAAATCAGGTGCTCGGCAACAGCAAACATTGTTTCTAATGCCATTAGTAGAGTTACAGATGGATACCATGAACAAAAGCACTCTGTTTAGAGAAACTCGAGGATTATTTCTGCTTCAGTATACTCCATTTAGCAGCAGCCCGAGAGCACTAACCAGCCAAGCACTTACATGAGCATAAACCACTGCTTTAGTTAGCCACGTGGCTGAATTTTAAAGTATAATGACTGTGATGTGAAATATAATTACAGTGTCCGAGTAATTCTTTACTTGAAATGAAGCTCACACTCTTTTTCACCACCCATTTACTCTGCTCATGTCCTCAAACTCCATATTTGAACCAATTACATTTCTTCCTCGATCCCTCACAATACTACGTGTGATACTACATGTGTGTGCTGAAGCCAATTACATTTCTTCCAAAACTTGTTACAGCGCTCACATTAAGAACAGCCATTAACCTGCTATCCCACTTCCTTCAAAATACCACCACTGTGCTCAGTCTCTTCCCCTTCAATGCTGAACTGGGAGCGACCTAATGAGATCTCTAAAACCAGCAAGGAACAGAGGCACGGTCTGTTGTGCTCTATTGTGCGACAACAGCTGGCTTTCTGCCGACATTACTGGACGAGTTGCTCCACTTGTTCCACTTAAGGAAGCTTGGGATGAGAACCAACCTGTGAGACCTGAAAGCCAGCTCGGATCGCTTATCATTCCCTCCGAGGATTAGTCTGTGTGCATTCACGTGTTCCCCCGAGGTTTGTTTAACAGAAGCTACGACCTTTCCCCTACTTTCTTCCTCAGAAAAATGAAACCAAGCCACAACAAAATAAACCTCAGCAAATGATGGCCGACTGGATCCTGAGCAAAGAGGAAGATGAAGAGTTTTCAACAAGGGAGAAATTATTTTTGCAATATCATATGTCCCCTAGTCATTCAACAGATTGATGCATTTTTCTACCACCGAGACAAAGGGGTGGGTGGTATATTTCCAGTGTAATTTGACTGTTCATCTTCAAAACTGGGGGAAAAAAAACTGCATATAGACTGTTAAACTGAATGTGTACTTTCAGGACCTCTTCCATAACAGTAATACATTAAATCATGATTTCATGTCAGAAAATGTAAAGAAATATTGTAAAACAAAGAAACAGTCTGGTGTGTTGACTCCTTTGCATGAATAAATACAGTAGTGCGGACAAGGCTTTGACACCCCAAGATTTATAGTCTTATTAAACTTTTAATGACATCCTTATTAAATTTTCCAGTCTCTTTGGAATACAAAGATAAATAAATAAAACAAAAGACAGGAACCTCAAAATCTCAATTTTGAAAAGAATATAATCCTAATTAAAATAATCACAAACATCTGTATGGGACCATCTCCTTAAAAAGAATAAATGCTGACTTTTGCTTCAAAGTAGTGTAGGGTTTCACACACACATACATACATACATACATATACACACATATACATACAAAGAAGAGGAGGAAAGTCAAAGAAAATAATGTGACTGGTGATTTCCGAAAACATAGAAGATCCTATTGATCTGAACAAGCAGGAAGACCAACCAATCAGTGTTGGGTACGCGTCTCTGCTGAGGGCAGTAAAAACCTCCTTATCTCTACTCTTCACTTTATCTCATAATCATGAGTTTCAGGGCTGCGTGCGTTGCCATGTCAGTCAGTCATGTCATTTTCCTTTTCTTTTTCTTGGTGTGGGAATTATCTCATCGTGATGCAACTGCAATTTCTGCTTTGTAAGCGAGAGATTCACAGCTTTAAAAGAAACCTGTGGCGGTCGACAAACAACCTCCACCTGCACTGTTAAAAACTTTCATTCAATTTACTTCAACAAGCTGTCTTTAAAAAAAAAAAAAAAAAAAAAAAAATCACAAAAACATAAAATATAGACAAGTCAAACTTAACATTCAGGAACTTTTTTTTTCCAAGAAAAAATAAAATGTGTCCCTGGCTTCTTTAATATAAATTAGAGTTGCATTGATCAATCAGCTGATGTTCACCCTGAAAATTACTGTCAAATATATAAAGAATGTTTTTATTACATTTTCTAAATCCACCTGCTTCAGTTGTGAACATCTTCTAATGTCTTTAGTCCTATATGAAAGTATGTTTAAATCAGATTTTTTTTTTTTTTTTTGTAAGTTAGCTTCATTTCATGCAGAAGCATCCTCACCTGTGCAGGTCCAGCTCTAGATATGGGAAGATGAGCTTCTCCTTAATGAGCTCCCAAATGACCCGAGTCATCTCATCTCCCTGCATCTCCACCACGGAGCCGGCCTTGATCTTCGTAGACATCTTTACACACATACAGAGCAAAGAGGGTGATGGAGACAGAAAGAAACAAAATGACAGATATTTGCAGTTTTTCAAAAAGTATGTTCTCTATGAATGAGTCTATTCACAACATGAGCGGGGATCGACCAGAGCAGTGACTCAGCATTTAATTTGCTTCACCAGATTAACTCAGTATTAATCCCTTTAAACGGAAAAGTCTATTAAATTAAACCGTGTAAATAAACCCTGCAGGATCAGGTTAGGACACACTACAAACATTAGCGTAACAGGAGTTCTTCTACGTCACTGCTCATTGATTTCTGCCCCCGTTTTGAATTCTGTATTACGTAACGTTCCCAAATCCTCCAGACGGTGAGGAGGATACTGCTCGAACAACTAGAAGCAGTTGGAAATTTAGAAAATGTTAAGGGTGCCGTCATTCACACGGTTAACTGTCTTTAACCAGATAAATAGCATAAACCATGAAACCAGGAAGAAGTTTTCTGTTCAGGGCCTTACTGTTATCTCATGTTAGCGACTTATTTACTTCGGAATAAGCACATAAAAAGTAGTGCATAGTTGAATTTTGTTCAAACGGGCAAATAAGTGACGCATTTACTCTTTATTTTTCAGCTATCGGCTTGATTCAAGCCAGACTGTCAAGTCTAGCAAGAAAACAGGAAGACCTGAATCGAGTGTAAGAGCCGAGAGTGTTTAACTTCCTTCTACGTCACCGTTATTTCTTTTCCCCGTGCAGTAAGTTGAATTAAATTACTATAGCTTACCGTTTAGTAGTTTATATTTCCACAATCAGCGACGAGACAGGGAAGCGTACTGGCTTCAGATCTGAGGTGACAGCACAGCTGATCAGGTTGCTACAGGACGCGGCTTCCACCCCCGATGCAATGACACTGAGTCAGGCCAATCAGAAAAAAGAGGGCAAAGTTTTCCCCAATCAGATGAAACCTCACAATCGAAGGCCGGATAAAAGAGACAATCTGATTGGTGCAGCTGATAATTCACATTTTGTTCTAGTACACGACCAAATAAATGCTGTACAGTACAGAGCAGTGACAGAAGTACATTTTATATTTTAGTGACGATAGCAGGATATGCTACTGTGTATACAATTTTAAACAAGTAAACAATAGGATAAAATATGTACGAAAATAAGGAAATTAACAGATAAAAGCAATTGAGAACTGAAAGTAATAATAGGAGGGAAAAAATCAGAAAAGCGTACAGGGTTAAAATGAATATTAAATTATAGAATTTATAAAGCAAACAAATATCTTTACATATAAACTATATTTATATTTAGTCAAACACGCATAAATAAATGTTTCTTCAGGTTTAGTCATTTCATTAATGTTTTCTGTTATGATTTAATCCTTTATTTACTTGTTTTATGTATATTCTTTTACATTTTTTGTTTATGTTTTGTAGACTTTTATTTACTAAATTTTTATTCTGAAATCTTTTTCATAAATATAGAGTTTATTTTATTTATTTGGCACTCATATAGCATTGTCTTTTTCATTTACAGTTTTTTTTTCTTGTCCACATGATGATTCTTTCTCCTTTCTTAAATCTTCATTTTAATTTCATTTCTGTCTGCTGCTCTCTGTTGCATCAAATACCTTTCACTTGAGTAAGAAGAGTTCTTGGTCTTTCTTTCCCCTCCCTTTAAATAAAATAAAACAAAAAAGTTCCACTTTTGTCATTGAAAAAGCTACAACTTTGTATATATACAGGGCACAACCTATGGTTAAACACCTCACATACAGGACTCTAATCATTGCCTTTACCTGAATTGAAACCAGATTTCTTTCTTTCTTTCTTTCTTTTTAATCAGAACTTTAACCTGTATTCCAACACTATGACTGGAGCTTTTCTGACTGGACTTTAATCACTCTAGAGGTGTAAAATCTATCTACCTCAAGCATCAGACTCCAACTGATAACCTAATGACTGGACTTTAACCCATCACTTCATTCTCTGGGACCGGAACGTTTTGGGTCATGACTCATATTCTGCAACAGAGGACAATCCTCCAACAAAACAAAAACTTAAAAAGGAAAATTAAAATACCAACATCCTGCTTTTTTTTCTGACAATTTACTCAGATGTTTTAAATGACAATGCTGTCAGATAATTTAACTTTAAATTCATTTATTTTTCTTTAAATTTTATTTAAAATGTTTGAATTTCAATCTTACCTTGGTTTGGTTGTCAGGATGACATTGCGGTTGTTTACCCCTAACACCGTTTTCAACTCTACCACAGAGAAAAAGTATTTGGAGTGTCCCTTTTTGGTTATCAGGAATATGTTTGATAAAAGATACAGCTCTAAGAAAGATTAAAATCATAGCTGAAGCCATTCGTGATGAGACTGAAAAAATAAGTTAAAAGTTACTGCATTTTTCTATGATTATGGGTTTAGTCGTATAGGATAAAATGAAGATAGACTTTAGAACTGCGCAGACCTTTGTAAACAAAAGAAAATGTTAAAACAGTTCCGGTTTCACTAAAATGTCCTTGGACAGCTCCTGAGAAAGAAAACGTTTTGCCTTCTAGAAAAAGATGGCTGGAAAAACATTTGTTTGCTCTGTTCTGTCCATGACAGATCATAGGAGGTTACACATTTCCACCTCGTGCCACGAAATGCCTGCTAAGTCTGCAAGTCCTTTTATTTTCTGTTATAGGTTTTGTTTTTTTTAAAAAATAGTAATATTAATAATATTACATTTAATCTGCTGTCTGGTTTATTTGCTCCCTGATGTGTTTTCTGTGAAGGAAGGGCACGACATGTCCTCTCATTTGAAGTTAAGGAACCCAAACAAAGTTGAACCATTAAAGTTTTGTTTTACATCTAAAACATCACAAAATTGTTCTTGATTTTTAAAGAATAATGCCAAGGTGACTGAGAAACAAAAATTTTATGGCTGTGTCTCAGACTTACAGGCAAATAAGCAAAGCCATTTGCTTTATTTGAACCAGTTACTTTTTATTTTGCACACTTGTTAATCTTCTTTTAACAGCCTCCATCTGCTGCACTCTTTCACCTTGTTACGTCTAACTGCCTGTTGGTACTGTGCAGACAGCACGCTGCATGCTGTGTGCATTAAACTCTAAGCACTCAACCAGAACGTCAACTAACCCCAAGCTTTTTGCATATCAAGGCAGTTTAAGAGAAAGGAGAAAGAAACTGTCTTGATTATATCTACATATGACACATGGTGTCTCTGCACACAACCAACATGAAATTAATGAATGAATGTAAGACGTACAAAAGACAAATAATGCACCACCTTTGTGTTGAAAGAAAAAGATACAAATCATTGACACATGAAAGAGAATCAGATTTGCTGCCTTCTGGGGAAGCAACTGCATGTGGTAAAATTATGTAACTTATTGTGCAATGTGTCTATCTCACAGTTCCTGAGGGGACAGTCCAGTCAGTGGAAGATTGACCTCTGCCCCACATAGTATTAGAAGTATCACAAAAAAAAAAACATAAATGTGGGAACACAGAGGCAAATGATTGAGGAATAATTGAAACTATTTTCATGTATTTGTTAACTAATTTACTTTAATTAAACATATGTATTTATTGTTTGTTCGTTATTCTGTTTTTCTTTATATCCTAAGTTTTATTGTCCATGTTTATACTGCAATAACAGGCCCTCTAGAAATAAGCTTTGTATTCCTAAATTTAGCAATATAAGGTTTAGCAAATATTTGTTTTTTTGTGGCAAATTCTCATACTAATCAAAAATATCTCTGCCAATAATATAACAAAACATTTTCTTGACAAGAATTTTTGAAACTAGCAAAATAATCTACCCACCACACAAAAAGGTGAGACTAATTTTCTCGAATTAAGGCTTCTAACTTTCTTAGAAATTAGTTTTTGAAGCTTATGGCTTTTTAAAATCTTTTTCTGGTCCATGTCTCTTCCTTCTCTCTTTTTAGTAACTATTTCTTCTTTTAAATTTGAGTCAACTTGATTTAAATGTTTCGTGTGGGGACTGTTTAATTATTGCTTGTTTCAAGTTAATCATCAAATCTGGAAAATTTTACCTTCACTAATTAAAACTTCGTTCACCTCAGTAATATTTTATCAGTCACCTCAGGAAAAAAATTATATATACAGAAAATCACATTCTCTATATCAGCATACCCATTTCAAAAAGTACATATTTGAATATATATGTGGCACAGTTGTGGTTGTATTTTCAGTTGCCTGGCAGCTGGACAGCTGGTGGTCTCATCAGATGTTGAAGTGTCCTTGGGCGGGACACTGAACCTTATATTGACCCCTAATGCAATGACCCGGCCAGTAAAGGGTCACACTTTTCTCATAGTGCAGGTCTTAATGATGTGACTATATTTGTTAGTACCCCTCTATTTAAAAAAAAAAAAGAAGAAAAAAAAAAAGAAAAACCTCGATGGTCACTGAAATAACTCGAAAGTGACAAAAGTCATCCAATAAAAATTAAACATTGCTGTGGAATTATGGTTCAACATAATGATTATTATTATTATTATTAATAATAATAATAATAATAACCCTCAATTTTGTCACTCCTATCAAGGGATTTTTTAAACTTCCAATAACACTTTTGCAT
>JAOWBL010012463.1:0-38972 GCA_028564865.1 Zenarchopterus dispar | reverse complement strand
CCACCAACAATAACAAAGGTAGTTATTGTCATCACCTGCCAACAACTCAACCCCCTTCCCTGGCAGTCCTAGAACCCCCAGTTTGCCCCCCATCCCGGCAGGAAGACCAGCCCAGGAGCCGCCCACAGTCCCCGAGCCCCAAACCCAAAAGGACCTCGCCATGACAGACAGGGACCGGAGCCAGACCCCCGGGCCCGGAGCCGCAACCGGTAACCCTGACCCAGGCCCCCAAAACCCCCGCGCCCAATCCACAGCACGGGGGCCCCACAGACCAGCTGACCCATGAACCACCAGCCCCTGCAGCAGCAGCTCACCCCCTCCACCCACACACTAGCCGACGACAGACCAGAGAGAGGGGAGCGAAAGGAGTAGGCGAGGGGGAAGGACCAGTTTTTAAATCAGGTACTAAAACAGATATGGCTAATTATCTGTCAATAAGCATACTTCCTGTTGCATCGAAAATAACTGAGAAATGGGTGGTCAAACTTCTCACTGCTCATTTAGAAAACACCAAACCCTCTATACATCCACTAAAGTTTGGTTCACTCCATAGGCACTGCCCTGTGTGTGTTAATAGAAAACATAAAGAGCCTGCTTGATAGGAGTCCCTGTGTTGGGGCTGTCTTCTTAGACTTGAAGAAAGCCTTCGACTCCGTAAACCATCAGATCTTGCTGTCCAGGTTGACTCAGTTTAACAAATCCAGTCAAGCTCTTCAATGGTTTACATCGTATCTGTCCCACAGGAAACAGTATGTGTTAGTTGATGGCATAAAGTCTTCATGTTTGGACTGTGATGTTGGTGTCCCACAGGGGTCAATCCTTGGGCCAGTTCTATTTTCCCTTCTCATTAATAACTTACCAAATGCTTATCTAAATGTATTTTCACAGATGTAAGCGGATGATGCAATAATTTACACTCAAGCCAATAACTTTCAGCAAGCTGCTAACGACCTTACAGCTGCCTTATTGTCTGTCCATAACTGGCTTACGGACTTGTGCCTCTTGTTAAACACCACAAAAACAGTCTGTATGTAGTTCTCAAAATGTCATACTGAACCAAAGCAATCAAATGTCTCTCTTACTGGAATAGAATTTGATCTGGTCCCAAAATTTAAATACCTTGGAAACATCTTAGATCCAACATTATCTTTCAAAAGTCAAGTAAAAAAAAGTCTCCCAAGCAATTCAATTCAATAACCAGAATTTTCGCCACATCCAGAATAACATAAACATGAGTGCTGCTAAAATCTATTTCTACTCTATGATTATCTCTCATATAGACTATTGTTAAACTACTTGCTCACTTGCCTGCCCCACAACACGTAAAATCATTGAAAATCTCTATAAAAGAGGCCTAAAAATACTTGATTAAAAAAAGCCATTTTCCACCACCACTGTCACATCCTGAAAAAACACAGTCTATTGGACTTTAACAACATAAGGTCAACCTTAAAAGAGCTTGCCTCATTTATAAGATCCTACACTCCCTTGCACCATCAACCTTAAAGGAGTACATTAAATATAAAGACAATCTAGTAAGGACCACACAAGCCACCACCAGAGGTGACCTGTTGATCCCCCACAGACAGACCACTTTTGGTCAGAATGTATTATCGGTCCAAGGTGGGGAATAGCCTCCCAGTAACCCTGGGAGAATGTTCCACATAAATTTCCTTTAAAGCTCAAATGAAAAACTGGTTATGGTCAAACCAAACATGCACTCATCTATAGTGGCAATGTAATTTTTACTTTTTTATAGAGACATATTTGCATGTATGGGTAAAATACGAAGGGGGTGGGAATAAAATGTAATAGTCTTGAAAGGGTGACCAAACTGATTGAAAAAATGGGGACTGTGTGTGTGCAATATTTTGTATGATGCAAAACTGGGAACTATGTACTGAGTGTAATGTGCAATAAGTGGAATGTGCAACTATGGGGACTATGCAATGAGTGTAGTGTACAATTTTTATCTTGACCCCATTGTGACCCCAGCCCTTGGGACAACGGATGGAAATTAGCTTTTGGCTACAATCCGGTATGTTTACAGTCATGTTGTATCACGTTTGTTTATTAACATGCATTGTCCCAACTTAATAAATAAACAAAATTAAATTAAAAATTAAACAATAGCAGGAGCATAGTGTGGCTGTTTTATGAGTCATTTAACTATTGTTCATGTCTGATGGCTGAAGGGAAGAAACTGTTCTTGTGGCAGGAAGTTCTGGTCCAGATGGACCATAGTCTCCTGCCTGAGGGGAGGGGGTTAAACAGGCAATGTCCAGGCTGATCACCTTCTCAACAGTGCACAATGCGCTACAGTCTGTGCCTGTTATATGGTGATGGAGGAGGTGAGGATGGACTTGATGATGGCTTAACTTTTAATTTTGTTGCACAACTATTGGAGGCAATGATTAAATTCAAGTTGTGTATAGATGAGAAGTCTCGCAGTAACTCACAGTGAAACATCTGCACCTGTACACAGGTATTTTTGGAGGTTTTGTTTTAAATTAGAAAATTTCTCCACCTTTTTCAGGTTTGATAGCTTTCTTCTCTAGACTGCATATTTCAGCTCTTTCCAAAGATGTTCAATAGGTTTCATATTTAGGCCTTGGAGGAGACTTCAGAATAGTCTAGTATTTTATCTTTTGCCGTTGTTGGCTGTTTGTAGCTGTGTATTTTAAGTCTTTTTTCTTTTCTTTTTTTTTTGCTAGAGAATGTCTTGACCATCTCAAATTTCAGGTTGCCTTCACAGATGCCTTCAAGACACCCGGTAACAGTTGCAGCAAAGCAATCCCAGAACAGAACTGAACCTCTTCAGTGTTCACAACAGTTACAGTGCAATTTCTTGGAATGCTTCATTTGTGCATCAGTGAACATAGAGTAGATGTGATTTGCCCTAAAAGTTCCAGTTTTGTCCCATCTGTCCAAAGGACAGTCTCCCAGAAGATTTATGGCTTATAAATATGCATTTTGACAAATTACAGTCAGGTTTTTTTTTTGATTGTCTTTCAACAGTGGAGTCCTTCTCCGTGATCCACATTGGCTCAAACAGAGATGGATAGTGACACTGACACTGATGTAATTTGACCTTTGAGTTCACTTTGAATCTCTTTGGGAGTTGTTCTGGGCTCTTTGGTTAAAATTCGTAATACTCGTTTTTTCAGTTTGTCATCATTTTGTCATCATTTTGTGTCTGGTGTCCATGTTTAAGGAGGTTGTCTCCAGTCCTGTGGACTCTGTTTCTGAATGAAATTCACAACTATAGTCCGAGGAACATCAAGATGCTTGGAGATGGTCTTATAGCCTTTACCATTAAACATTCTTCTCTCTAATTTCTGTTCTAATCTCCTCAGAAAACTCTCTTTTTAACTTTATTTGGTTCATGATCAGTGTGATACCTTTTTTTTTTTTTTTTTTTGCACAGCCAACATTTTTTCAAGTAAGAATAAAGGATCGATTACATCTTCCTCTAGCATTTCATTCTCTTGCATTTGGTTTCAATATTCAACAAAACCTGAAACGACGGCTCTTCTAACAGGCACATCAGATGCAGCCGTCCTGATAGAGGTGTGCAAGTTTAATATGTCCATTTGACTTAAATAGCGGCAAAATGTGTGATTATTCTGTGTGCATGTTTGTCCACACAGGCTTGGCTTTCTCTAAGAGCCTGCAGCAGTGTCGTAGATACAAGTGATAGTTGGCTTCATTGAGAAAAACAAACAAACAAAAAACAAAAGATAGAACCACTGGTCTATCTTTTGTCTAGTTTATCCATCAGTCCATTCATTATCAATACAGTTTTTTCCTTTTCAGGGTCACAGGGACCTCTACTCCATGGCTTGCCTAATATGAGTCCACAGTTGAATTTTTAGAAAAAGTACTAATACTTTTGTTACTGCTAAATTAATACTTTAATTGTACTCATACCATGTGTACATGTGTGTATTTTGATTGACTGTAAAAGTGTGTTACATTTTGATGAGCTATAAGTTTGAAGACGATGTTTACACCATCAAAATGGAGCTGTAAATTTGACGTCAAGTTTCAGATAAACAACTGGACAAAGTGAAACCCAGCCCCTTCGATGACCTACTGCTCCAGAATGACAGTGAAACACAGCTCATGCTGTCTATGTTTCTGTAATACATGGATTGTACCAAGGTCAACACAATTGATCTGACTGTGCGCTCTCCTGTAAAAAGGCAAGAATTAGGTGAGACTCCTCAGGTCGCCTGAGGGTTGTCACAGAAATAAATCTGCAGTAGACAAAGCTACTGCAGATTTGTTTCAGGGGCCTGATTCAATAAACTCTGAGTCAAAAAACTAACTTGGGGTCAACAAACTTGGAGTTCAGAAACTATGTTTTTGGTTTCAGGAAAGGTGTTCAGAATTTGTTCAGTCACCTCTGAGTATGTCGACTCTGAGTTACCATGACAACCAAAAGCCAGGATCAGTGAAGCTCAGATGCTGTGATTTACCATGGCAATGCATAGACTTCAGAAGTAATTTTTCTGTTTCAGTTCAGTAGTGAAGTCGTATAATGAATATGAGCAGATTTTCAGACAAAAATGCAATATGGCTACTGCAAACAGTGAATGTGCTGAGAAAACATTTGAAGACTATTTTGCAACAATACAAATGAATGTTGTCAATATTCACTATCATGTAGGCAGATGGGAGCAAAATCAAAAACAAGACTTGAAATGATTTAGGATGAATTAGGCTATTAAAGATATTTCAGACAGGTAACTCAAATATAAAGGGTTTGGTTGTATTCACTTTAAAAAAAACAATTACTTTTAAACAATTAATGATATGATTTTAATTATTATGTGTGTTTATGAGTCAGTCACTTTACTCACAGTTCTGCACCATTCACTTTCTAATGAAATAGAAAAGGGTATGCTCAGAATCTACATTGTTATAAGAAAACTGACATTTTCAAAGGATGACTGACAAACCAGCAGGGAGGAAGGGAAGCCAAGACAACAGCCGTTTCTCAATTCCCAAGAATGTGAGTCTAGACTTGCATTCTTGGGAAGTCCGTACTTGGCAAGTAGAAGTCGGATATCTCTAGAAGTGCTGTCAGACATTTACAGCGGAATATACTGTTTAACACGTTGACTCAACAGCAAAACCAAATTTGACCACTATGGGTTAATACAAACAACTGGTTGCTTTGCTAAGCACTTAGCATGATGATTATATGGGATGAGGAAGTGACAGTGTCTAGTCATTGACTGAGCCAATGACCAATAAATTATATTAGAAATAAATATATTGCTTTAAATAAATTCTCCTGTCATGGTACAGAAAAACTCATCTCTCTCAGGATTGCCATAGATGTAAAATCAAACCATTGAGACCAAAACAGTTTTTTGAACCAGGATTAAAATATGTTTATTTCTGTTCTAAAGTTTAACATTTTAACATGAGAGTCGATGATGACTGACTCTACAATTGTACAGGTGGTCATAAGACTTTGCTGAAGATGACGTATGCACCACAAGAAAGTTGGTTTGACATGTAATCACATCAGAAGTAAACAGTTATGTTGATGTTTGTGCAGCTGTTTAACAGGTCCATACATGGACTTTTTTAACCAAATGATGACCACCATTACTGATCAAGAGTCAAATTTTGTAAAGGGATTTAAAATGCACAGCTTGCTGGTTCTAGCCATGAGGAAGGAGATACTACGATGAGGATGAAATGTTTGCCAACATGACAGATATTCTGACTAATGACTACTTTTTCCTCCCGCCTCAATTCAGATGTGCCTTGCATACTACCAGTAACTTTTGCTGATTTGTGGCAGTAGATGGGGAAAAAAATGTCATTTTAAGCCAGCAAAGAAAGGCTGTCATAATTATGGAATTTATCAGACTGTCGAATATATGAATTAGACTTCAGCTGCACTGCCATAGGCATATACGCAGGTTTACATTTTAAAGAGAAGGTGTGGAGTTAGCAATTTTGTGGGATGCAACACTGACGTTGACTTTTGGATCACTGATGTTGCTCAGTTCCAGAGAGCTAGAGCCTATTCCAGCTCTCCGTGGGCGAAAGGCATACATTCACCCTGGACAGGCTGTCAAACCATGGCAGGGCCACAAATAGACAAACAACCACATACACTCACATTCATTCCTATGGGCAATTTAGAATCACCATATAGCAAACATGTTTTTGGATTGTGGGAGGATACCAAAGCACAAAGAAAAAGCCCACACAAGCTCAAGAAGAACATACAAACTCCACACAGAAAGACCCCGTTCTCCATTAACTTTAGATTCAAAATCTCATTCTACACATTCAAATGAGAGGGATAACAGCAGTAAACAGCAGATTTCAACAATGTCCACAGTCTCAGTGAATGTCAACATTATCAACAGGATAGACTGGCTTTTTGAAGCACCACATTCTCTGAGAAGTATATCTCACAGGATTTTTTTTTTCATTACTTAAATCCACATTTCCTGTACATAGAGTTTTTAGTAGAGAACAACCCGAAAGGAGTTTAAGTTCTAAGCAGCACAAGTCAGTCAAGTTGGTCTCCTGGTTTTAAGTCTTAATTTGTCAGTGGTGGAGAAAGTATTCATTGGCTTTACTGAAGCAAAAATACTAAATAAATAAATTAAATAAATAAAAACACTGTAAAAATACTTTCACATGTTCTGTATCAGCAGTGGTCCCCTGTGACTTTTACTACATTACATTCATTTTGTTACACTCCGCATCTATATAATAAATGTAGTCAACAAGTTAGGCTGCCACTTGCGATTATTAATTTTCTGATTATTTTCTCAGCTGATTGGTTCAGAAACACATAAAATTACCTCGGAGCTCAAAGAGACCCCACTGCAATGTTTATGTCACATCATATGTAAACAACTGTAATGAAACAATAATGATAAAAGAATTGGGAGCAGAGTCATACATTTGAAAATGTAGATGTGTGATTTTTTTTTTTTTACATACAAAAAAAAACCATGAAAAATTGCAAAAACAACACTCAAGCATTCCAATTCAATCACATAAAACCAAGCACTTCAGCTCTGTTTGTATAAGATATTTAATCAAAGTGGCACAATATTTGATAAGCTCCTTTTTTTCTCAGAAAATTACTTAAAAAATAGGTTAACTCTGCATTACTTCATTTATTTGATTGGAATTAAGAAGTGTAATGAATACAAAAATACTTGTTACTTAATTATAAAGAAAAATATCCTCAGTATATGATACAATCCTGTTAAATGTTCCTGCAGCTCATCATTTTGATACTATGTCCATAAATGTATGACAGTAGTGATCTGATTCTTATAGCTATTTGGAGGGAACAACAGGAGCCAGTTCCTCACTGATTGGGAGCCACTTTGTTTATTTTGTCTTTTTTCTGTTTAAATCGCACTTGATTGATCAAGATGTGTGGTGATGTCTGAGTGTCCACACTGAGCAGGAGGGTGAGGGAGGAAGTTACAGACACACAGCACAGTGAGCACACAAACTGGAGTGAGGGAGAGATGGGAGAGCATTGCTACACAGTCAGAGACCAGTACAAGCAGGAAAGGTGATTAAAAATGAGAAACAGAAAACACAGCAACATATAGACACATTTTAATATAACTGGTAGTTCGAGGGTAGAGTGCATGCTTTCCAAAAATTTTATATTGGGCAGGCTCCACAAAAAATCTACATAGGCATGTACATACTGTTTACCTTTCAATTCAGTTAGAGGAGAAAAGACAAGCAAGGGAATCAGCTGTTAATGAAGGAGCCAGTGTGTCTACCGCAGCTGTTACTGCTCCTAGAATATCTACAGCATCATCTAGTACAACACCACAGCCACCAGCACGGACACCACAGAGCTCTATGAGCAGCTTTTGCTAAAGACTATGGCTCTGGTAACACAAAATGCAATTGATGAGGAACTGACTAAAATTATTGCACAAGATTTTTTACCAATTTTTACTGTGGATGACAAAGGATTCAAAAGTTACACGCGTGCCCTCAGTCCAACGTATGAAGTTCCAAGCAGGAAAACACTTTCCCAAAAAATCATTCCAGGCCTATATGACAGAGAACGTCCTTCACTCCTGGACAGGGTCAGAAAAGCTGCAGCTTTTTGTCTAACAACTGACAGCTGGACATCCCGAACCACCACATCCAACATGTCAGTCACATGCCATTTGGTTGAACATTTCAAAATGTCTTCGGGACGGTTTTGAGCTCAGGGATAGACACATCTCTGAGAACTTAGCAGAGTATAGCTGCTTAAAGCGGCAAAAGAATGAGTTGTTGAAAACAAAGTAGTGTGCTGTGTTAGTGACAATGCAGGTAAGATGACTAAAGCAGTTAAAATCCTAAAATGTACCCAACTCCCATGTCTTGCACACACAATTAATTTGTTTGTAAGCAACACACTGAAGACGACGAAGTCCACTTTGGACAAAGTCAATGCGACAGTGGAATTCTTCCAAAGGCACACAATAGCCACAGAAAAGCTCAAAACTCTACCCAAAGACAGATGGGATTGCCTGAGCTGAAACAAGAGTGTGTTACAAGGTGAAACTCAACCTTCCACAGGCTAAAATGGATTCTGAACTCTAAGGATGGAGTCACCTCCACCCTGGCTGTTTTCAATGCACCAGTTAATCTTCTATACCAAGAGAAATAGCAGGTACTCCAGGAGGCCTGCACTGTTCTGGAGCAGGTCACTGTGGGAATCAGTGCAGACAGGTACAGTGTACAAATCTTATCATATCATTGTTTTCCATTAATATTGTGTTTAGTAATTGTTGCCACATTTAGATAAGGCATGACTGGAAATACAATACAATATTCTTTTAAATAAAACAGAGCATCATTTGAGGCATCAGTGGTAGTGTGGCTGAGCAGTCTAAGGCGCTGGATTAAGGCTCCAGTCTCTTTGGGGGCATGGGTTTGAATCCTGCTGCTGCCAGTGTACATATCAGGGCGATAGGTGGTGGTAGAGGAGGTTGCAGCGCATCTGCTGTTTGGAGGTTTTTTGAAGAATGAGCAACTGGTGATCCTTCAAGAAGGAATCCATCAGCATATGTAACACTGGAAGTGAAATACTATCTCAAGGAGCCCCTTCTCCAGAGAAGTGCAGACACAATAAGCTGGTTCAGTCCACCTATGTCTTACATTTGTGATGGTCCATAGACTCTGTATTGCAGCATCATCTGTCCCCTCAGAGACAATGTTCTCCAAAACAGGGCAGATCGTAACAGAGAGGAGAAACAGGATCTAACCCTCAAAAGTGAGACACGTGTTTTTTTCAATGATCATCTTTCTCAAAGAATAGCAACTGTTACCTGGATGCCCTTTTTTATTATTTGCACATTTTAATTTATATTTTGTTGTATGGTTTTGTTGATGTAGTGTTGCTTTACTATAAATAGTTAACACAAAAAAATGTTATACCCTTTGATGGGTCTTTGAGTTTGTATTTTAGAATTTATTTTTTTAGCACTCAGAACATTTGGATTAGTAAAGCTATTTAAATAACACATATTCAATACATAATTTGGTAATAATTTTAGTGAAGCAACAAAAAAACCTCAAGAGCCACTTCGGAGCCAAAAGTGCCAGCTCTTTTTAGAGAGTCGAACCAAAAGAATCTGCTCTCTAAAAGGAGCCAAAATTCCTATCACCATATGAAACTGGATAAGAAGATTCACATCCACTGGTTTAGTGTTAAATGTAGTGGTCTAGTGTTAAAAGCAATAAAATGAAGTCGTCATATCCAACCATCTGACATCAATGCAATATAACTTGAAAAATATTCCATTATATAATAATACTCATAATTAAGACAATATAAACATGCATTTTTTAAATATCTCAATTGTTGCAGAGCACAACAATTTTGCAGCCTAGTTTCATTTCCTGTAATTAAACTAGTGTCCTCAATCATTGCACTGAAGAGGTTTTCTGCTCTTAACTAGAAAAACTCACAACAATAAAGGAAGTTTGTGGGAAAAAAAATGGAAGACACTTTATGATGGATTACCTACCTGTGTCTGTCGGTTGGCTGCAGGAGAACTAGCAAAACTGCAGTCATCAATCTTAAACTCTGTTGAACTCCGAGACTTTGTTTGGCATTTTTTCTCCAGGTGCTGTATTCCAATTAAAGATTAGAAGCACTTGTCTAATGACAACAGATGGTCAGTAGGCCAAACTGAACCTGTACGTCTACCAACAGGAAACCTATGTGACCTGTAGGGAAACGTGTACTGTTAGGAGTTTCCCTAAGTGCTATGAAAAAACTACATTGCTAGGACTAAGGTTTTGGCCTTTTGAGTCAAAAAACTTTCTTTAATAAGATTCATGATCTTCGGCATCATCATCAAGCCTTTGTAGTTCCTGTTAACCATATCATGAAGTTCCCCAACTTTACGGCAGCCCTGACTTTCAGGAATACAATTCATGTAGCAACAATGTTGTTAGCAAATTAAACTGTTTGATTTCCTCTTTCAGAAGTTGTGTTTTGGCGTGAAGGAAGTGCCACATGTATGTCAAATCTTCAGACTGCAATTGAAGAACACAACAAACCAGATTGTGACCTTTAACATCAATCTTTCAGTTTTAGAATGCTGCACTTACTGCCTGCAGATGTAAATTATTGTTTAGAAGTAAACATGTCAGTGAAAAAGTAATGAAATGTAAAATCATATGGTACTTAACCACACTGAGACGTGAGGGATGCAATAATTAACATCTCAGTTGAGATCATTTCATCAACAAAAAGAACAGCCACTGCAGAAATGCAATAATTCATTCATATTTGATGTTTTGACTATTTCCCTCCCTCCCCTCTCCCCTCAACATCATGGATGAAGTTTCAGAGGCAAGAAAAAAAGCAGCATTAATGGCTGATATGACGCTGCACTGCATCCCATTAAATCAAAATGACCTCGAGTGAATGAACCAGCTGGTGTGTTTTAATGACATGTACCACCTACAATACAATACAAATCTAAACTATTATCTAAACTATTAAATCCTAATTAAAATACAATACAAATAGTGCTGATCTGCTGATCAGCTGTTCAGAGTAGAAACTAGAAACTGAGACATGATAAGAAGAAAACACATAAAATTATCCAAACTTATTACAAGCAAATTATATATTTATGCACACACACACGCAAGTGTGTGTGTGTGTGTGTAATAACTACTATCCTATACTTTAACTACTATATATATATATATATATATATATATATATATATATGTGTGTGTGTGTGTGTGTGTGTGTGTGTGTGTGTGTGTGTAATAACTACTATACTATAACTACTATATAAATGTGTGTGTGTGTGTGTGTTTGTATGCATGTATGTATGTATGTATATGTTTATCCATCGTGGTATCTACTCTGCTTGGCTCAATCCCATTTATATTGGTGAACGATAAACTCAGTTTGTTTTCTTTGCTGCTCCAGACTCCGCATCCAGATCCAGTGTGTTCCTGCCTTTGGTTCAGATCCAGCCTTGCTCCAGTCTCCAGCTATTCTCAAAGAAATTGGACTTTGTATTGGTTATTGTCTGCTGTCATTTGATCCACCAGATTCAGCCATTACAACAATCAGCTAAAAAAACTTAAACAACAAATTTGGTGTTGACCAGTGTTATCGTACACTTCTGACTATTGATTGTGCAATGTACAGAAGTCAAAATTATCATACAAATATGATAATTATCGTATTGTATCGTATTGTTGTTTGCATATACTGCAAACAACAATGTACATTTTGAGGCATAAGGCAGCTGGGAGGGTGCAGGTGGACTTTTGGGAGTTACATAGTCCTGCAGCTGGACACACAGACCCACTCACACACTGGCAGAAATGCTGTTCATTCTGCTATAAGTTGATCTACCACTAAAATAATTTTAGATATAATAATTTTAGTTTTCATGTTCTAATTAAATTTATTTTCTGTGAGAAGTGCCCTTTTTAACACTACCCTGTTAAAAAGTCCCTGGAGAACACAATGCTGTGACTTTGTTTGGGGCTGCCTGAGCCTCAAAACATAACTTACAAAGTGCCTTTCATCTTACATCATCGATCTAAATCTAAGCTGTATAATTATGGTGAAAAGTGAGTTGTTTGTATTAGTCAAAATAATATAGCAGACATTTCAATAAGATCTCATTTAACTTGTGTTAACTAGTCATGAAAGGGCAAGGTCTCCTTTAAATCAAAAAAAAAGAAAACCTCACATAATTTTTAAGTAATTTCAATGCTTGTCTTAATTGTTATGGTTTTAGAGTCAGGAAATAACAAACGTGGAGCTTTTCTGGAATATCCAGAAGCCACAATATTATAACAAAGCACTCAGGATGCCAAATATTGGTCTAGAAAAATATTATTATTAATATTCTCAAATGGGATGTGCTCCCCCAAAGATACTATTATGTTGCAAAAAATAAAAATGAAGGTTTCTGCAGAAAAATAACCATTGATGTGTCATCAATAGTTCCTCTGAAAAATAAGCCTTGATTAGTCTCTCCCGTCAGTAGGCACTTGTGACTTTCATGCTCCGATGGCCTTAATTATGCCTTTAATCCTGTAAGTTGACCTGTTTTTTTAATTTATTTATTTGTTGTTGTTTTGTTCAGAGACATTTTATAGCCATTCTGTCCTCCCACCGAAAAAAAAGCCTTATCTGTAAATTGTTGATGGCCAGAGGTACAACATGGGTTCAGGTTGTGGTCTGCTGTAAAGACCACATTCCTTTGACATTTTTAAACTTGCCATAGTAGCCGAGGCAAAAACATATACGATGGAATTTGTTTCTGTGGCACTTCTCTTTGGATATATTTCACAGGAAACAGTGATTTAATTGCAGATGCTGTGCCTAGAGCAACATGTCATTTTTTTTAGCATGTGGAAAATAGCGAGAAAGAGACCTGAACAAGTATTGAGGTGACCTTGTGGTCGCAGAAAAACATACAAAAATAAAACAGTTTATCAGATGGGGATGTCTTTTCTTTCCCTGAGGCAGCCTAATTCTGTTTTGTTTGGTTAGACTCATTTGCTTTTTTTTTGCTTTCTTTCCACCTGACATATGAGAATGAATTTCTGCCAAAGTTACTGTTCCTGTTTTTATTTATTTATTCATTTGTTCTGCCCCAAACTTCCCTATAACCCTATCCTCAGGCCTGATTATTTTGTGTCTTATTCAGTTTGTTAATCGCTATGTGCAGACTGGTTCTGAGTGTTGATCCTGGTCCCACCACCCAGCATATCTGACTGGAGTGTTTCCCCAGCAGTGGTAACACCTGCTGCTCGGAAACTGCAGCCAGTCTGTGACTGTGGGCCTCTCTGAACAGCTGTGAGCACTTTGCCTCAATGACACTTGTTTATATTAATTTGTCATGGTTCTGGTGTCACTAGTTGCAACAGCATTGTATATATTTGTGCAGCTATAAGGTCAGTTAAGACATATAAGATTCTGGTACAGTGGTTGTGTAAATTTTGTATGTTAATCTTTGCTGAATTGAGGCATTGTCTCTATCATTTCCATAATGGTTCTCTTAGGTGGAACATTTACCCCGTGTCTATTTTTTACCACTGCACAGGAAATGACCAGTAAAGTTACACTGTTCCTAAATGTGGTACCCCTGTGACATGAACTGCTGTTTATGTTTCTTAAAAATTAGTATTGACATTTTCTTTTGCTAAATTGTTATGGAATATTACACAACATAAAACAAAATAAAAATCTGACGATTTGTTCCTGATTTAAAGGTCCAAATGCAGTTAATGTACACATCCAAGTCCATATCAAATCATTAAAGAATTCAGATTTAAGATGGATTCAAGTCAGAGTCCTGGACTCAAGTGCTAGTCTGCTGTCATATAATCTACTTATAACAGAATCACTAGTAACAGGGCAGTTAACGTCCTCCATTTAGTTTTGGCAAGAAAACACAGCCCTTTCTTTCCAATTTGCCTGTTAGATGAGATCTAATTTAGCTGATTTACTATCTTCTTTTTCTTTGGCATGTTTAACGGTTTTGTCTGTTTTGTTTTGTTAACGCCTACAAGCGTTTTAATTTTCTGCTGCAGTTTCTCCTTTTGTTGTTATACATTTTTGTTTACATCAAACAGCAGAAACATAAATGCATAAACTGCTTTCCCTTTAACCAGTTCCTGTGTGGTGTAATGTTCCCTCCCTTTTTTTCTGGCTCAGCTGCATCATAACATTAGCATTTGACAAACCAGTCATTTTCTTTAATTCAGAAGACAAATAAAAATTTAAAACTCATTTTTAAGTAATCTCATTGTGCGTCTTCCCTTATTATGATCTAGGAACCTATTTCCATGTCAGTAGGACACATAAGATTGAAATTAATTTTTATAGCAACATCTTAAGAGAAAATGGCACTAATTCATGAAACCCTGGCTCACTCTTTATCATGTGCTTCACACTGGCCACACTGCCTTGGAGATATGAGCTCTCTCAGTGTTTTTTAGTTGGGCCTCCAACCTCTGGGCCACAGATCTTGAGATAATTCAGTTCAGTTCATTTTTATAATGCCACTTCAGGACAAAAGCAGTTTCAGGGCACTTTACAGAGAAAGTTCAATAGAAGTCTTCTGAAATACAATCTAATTTAACACAATAATATTGCAATGAAATCACAGTTGTTACAATCCAATCAATGTATTGTTATCATATGTTATCAGTTTATTTATGATTCATTTTATTCAAATCCAAAGTTACTCAAAGATTAAATAACCATTTCAGCAGTTAAACTGAAGTTCCCTGAATACATTTTATCTCAGAAGTGACAGCTTGTAGAGCACCAGAACATTACCCAGTGTCCTTGATTATTAGTAGACATTTAACAAAGCAGAACCCAGAAACGGTACAAGTCAACACATCACTGAAACTTGCTGAAGTAGAAACCTGGCATTACACCTCCAGGAAGGAGTTTATAGGGATGTCATATTGCACTTGGGATACTATCTTTAATCAATTACTTCCAATTGAGAGCACAGATCTTTATTGTTTTGGTCAGATGTTGTACTCTCCTCCCACTCAAATCATCTCTGAATGCATACAAATATAGTCTATTCTACTTCAAAACTGTGTAGTTTCAGATCCACTGCTGTAGATAAAAACCTTACCATTCGAGGTTGAGTCCTTCTGCTTATACTCAGTTCACATCAGTTTAGTTTATTTGTATAATGTCAAAAAATACCAAAGACATCTCAGGATCGTTTATTGAGAAACCCCGTAAGTTCAGTACAAGTTAATTTAAATTGAATTAATTTCACTTGGAATATACTTGTTGTTTGACCCTGCGTTCGCATCCGTTCACATACACAACCAGCTGCATTGTGAACGAACTTTGCTCGCATACCACGCCAGGAGAATGCATCATACCGGTTGGGGACAGTATCCAGAGCCAGAGTTGGAAAAATAATAAAATATTAGTAGAAGTAGAATAAAACAGTGGGTGGAACAACGTATAAATAACCAACATGTCAACACTGCATAAAGAGGAGATCATTGCGTTGCTTTGCTTGCGATCTCAGCAAAGGAAACGGCGCCAGGGCCATCAGTGATGGTATGTCAGGCCGTTAAACCAAAGCCATCGGGAGAGTGGAGAGTTTGTTATCCTCATCTTGCCGATGCGAGCAAGGAGTGAGGAGAACAGTGCACCTGCTCAGCAAGCCTCTCCTCAAAACTTTTCACCATTTTTTGAACTCCCCGGCCAGTCACTTGTGGTCAACTGGTGCTCCAACCAGCACCAGCGCCACTTGTGGCCAATGCTAGAACTGCAGGTCGCATACGCGTTCCGTGTTTTTTGGAGTACGTGCACGATGACACGTCAAATGAACGCAGAATATGTGTGTCAGCCATGATGTGGCCGCGTACACATTGTGAACAGCAAGTATATTCCACCCACATTCACATAATCTCAAATTGTAAGAAGCAGCCTACCTAAGGGAACAGAGTGCACTGAACCTTCAGTTTGACCCCCAGCCTGAGCTAATGTGCTGACCACGAACAAATATTCCAGATGAATGAACTGAACTTAATCACTGATTGAAATGACAGTTCAGCTGAATTAAGGCTAGTTATACTAGGTTGCAAACCAGGTAGCCAGTGAACAGAAACTGCTTCTGTGAAAGTGATTGGTTTAGTGCAAAGTGAGAGAACAAGTCATCAACAATGTGGAGAAAATTGACTGGCCGAGGTGATCTCAGATCGTTTCACTGCGAGTGTATGTTTAGGTTCAGTGATCCATTCACTGAAGCGAATGTAGAAGTTAGTTCACTCAAGGGACTAGTAGACTACAGTGAACATGTTAGTATATTGTGTACACGAGTGCTGAGTGATATTCAGTGATTTAAAATGTCAGAATCAGCTCAACAAGTCCAAGAACAATGCCTCGCTATAGACCAGTCAAGATTTAGAAATAATTTAAAATCAGCGCTCATCTCCATTATTCATTGAGGAAGCATCTAAAATGTCAATATCAGCAAGAGGAATCTGGTGTCTCAAAGGTTGGATATGGGATTTTCAGATGACGTCACATTTGTTGATATTTAAAACAAACCATCAACAAAACAGGGATCCTTCCTTCCTTCCCCTCCCTCAAGCCCTTCCTGGGAAAAACACATCATGAACTCTACCAAGAGACTAGTGAGTCGCTATACTGAGGAGAACTGCCATGCTCACCGCTAACCTAACTATCCACAGAATAGATTAGTGGTTAGCACTGTTGCCCCACAGCAAGAAATGTCCTGGTTCGACTCCCCAAAACGAGTCTTTCTATGTCCCCTGTGCATGTTCTCTCTGCACTGGGATGGGTTTTCTTCATCCCACAGTCCAAAAAAACACATCAGCTTAATTTGTGATCCTAAATTGCCTACAGAAGTGTGTGTGTTTGATCATTTACACATGGGTCTTCGAAGGACTGGTGACCTCTCCACAATGTATCCCGGCCTCATGACCAAAGTCAGCTGGGATGGGGTCAGGCAGATGCTCTTGAACCTGAACTGGAATAAGGGGATATGGAAAAACGTATCGGTGGATGGGGATCTCCAGCAGAACCAGACAGGTTGTGTTAATCGGCTGATGTGGGAGAGGACAGGACAGAGACATAAACCTAAACAAAAACTCTTGGCCAGGAATACCTGACATAATGCAAAAAATATACTGACAGCAATAACAATGCTGTAGTTCAAGTTTTGGTTGCTTCCTAATTCATTCTAAGGTCTACGTTTTTGTGTTAGGTGTAGTTAGATTTTTGGTGTTCTTTTGTTTGTTTCATGCCTAATCCTTCTCTTCCTCTCCCTTGCAGTGTGAGTGCTGAGGGGCGGGGCGATCGCAGGGAGCAACGGGCTACTGGCACAGCTACAGATCGTTGCTGCCTCGCTCCCTACCTCGGGGCGGGGTCATTATCACATTGTTCCTTCTGCAGCCTGAGTATTCGTCGTTTCTCTTGCTACCTGGCCATAGCCGTACACTCATGCTTCCGGTGATCTCCTGCCCGCCGGCAAGCTAGTTTTCAAGTTTTGTAAGTTGTATTATAGAGGAGTACACAAGTTATGTGAGTTTTATATTCTAGTGTAGTGTTTTTGAGTTTACGTGAGTTTTGTGCCCCGTCACAGTTTTTTTTTGTTGTTGTTACTTTCCCTCCTAGGCTACTTTGTCCTTTGTTTGTGAATATTGTAGCCACCTGGGAATAAACGTTGGTGAGCCATTCTCTGTGACTGGGTCCTGGTTTCTTTCTGCCATTCTGTAACAAAAAATATATACAGGTAAAGGGAACAGGGTAAAAAAAGAGCCCAGTGGGTCATGGGAAGTCCCCCAGCAGTCTAGGCCTATGGCAACATGTCTGAAGAGATGGTTTATGGCACCAAGGCAGTCCTAGCTACAAACTTTATCAAAAAGAGAAGTTTTAAGCCTAATCTGAAAGGCTCAAAGACTGTCTCCATCCCTTAACACAAATTGGGAGCCATTTCTGCAAGAGATGATCGTAGAAGCTGAAGACTCCCATTCTGTTTTTGGAAAATAAGGAAAACCACAGGCTGACATCTGACAGGGAAGTTCTTTGTTGGGAAGATATAGATTCTTTTTAAACCATTAAAATTAGATCTTTGGCTTGTATAATAAGGGAAAAAATATTCAACTCTTCCTTGACTTAACAAAGAGTCACTGAAGAAAAATGAACATTTGAGAAATATAGTAAGTGTAAGAGTAAACAATAATTGTTCGGTTATGACACTGAACACAGTATTTTGTGCTGTAGGAATGCAGGGGCAACTAAAACAGGTGTCACTGTGGTGCTGTCTCCAATCTTGTAGGGATCATCTCCCACTGATGCATTATTAGTGAGCTGTAGTGGTTTATTAATCTGAGGTAAATATGTGTTGTGTGCACAGTAATGAAAAATATAGCTACACCCACTGCCAAAGCTAATTAATTAGTCATGTGTTAATTACTTTACACTAAGCACAGCTTTCACAAGGGTCAAACCACAAGAAGGAAGTCAATTTTCTAGGCTGAATTGTTGCTGTTCTTTTTTTTTTTTTCTTTCCTTTTGTTATCACAGTGCAATTAATGTGAATGGGCCCTATTCCAGGTGGATCTATGAGCAGCCTCACATAGTTTAGCCATCTACTTTTACATATATTATTGTTTAATGTATTGATCCAAGCCGACTTGTATATTTTAACACTGGAGAGAGAAATTCATGCAAGTCAGTTTCCAAGCTCGCTTTCAGATTCTTGAAGTGAAAGAGAAAATAGCGCCTAACAATGATTTTAAAATGTTACAGAATGTGTTGTGTTCTTTATACAAACAATACATGGTGAAGCAGCAATGACAACGCTGTGAAAAGTTTACATCAAGTGCAGTCAGACATTCACTACTGACAAAAGAAAAGAGAAGAAAAGTCTAATAGTATAATAAGATGTTTCAATTCAACTGGGAAAAACATCAGCATATTTTCTTTCCCAGTGTACATTGTGCTCATTCACATGTGAATCATACAATCAGTGCAAAAGAATGCATAATGGGTGTATAGCTGTAAACACAAATAAAACAATAAATGAGGTGACGAAAATACAGACTTCTTGAAAAATGAATGTGGTACAAGGTTAGAAAACAAAAAAGAGGGAGGGAGCGAAAATAAATCTGACATGAAAATATCTAAATCAAAGGAGTGAAAAGCAAAAAATAGCTGTTTTCAACTACAAGATGAAAAAAATGTTACACCACAATATTAACAGTTCAATACTTCATGAATCACTAGGGGAAATTGTACTTCATATGCTTACAGTCTCATAAGAATATTCACGCAATAAAAATAACATTTGAAAAATTTGGCTATTTTCAAAATTAGTCTGTTTTCACATTTTGTTGTTGAAAATGTTGAAAAGATTGATATTAACTCTGTTACAATTCAGTAAAACTCATTTCCCCAAGTCACAAGAAATCAGAGCTCTGGAAAACTGCTACTGTTTTCTAGGTTCATCATGATCAAACCCTGACAAATCAGACCTAACAGCTTTCATTTGTTTTATTTATCCATTAAATTTGGGTTCCATGCAGCAGGTCTACCAACAGGGCTGTCACTAGGGCTGTTTATAACTACATAAACCATAAATATAATTGTTAATTTAGCAGGAAGTAGCTTTACAGTAGTAGTAGAGTATTTTTTTTCATTATCACTGTGTCAAAGCCAGGTTACTACGTTATCTAGTCATTTTGCTGGCTCTGGTTCCACTTACAACACTGCTGCAGAGAAGATCTCCACATCAGTAGAACAACCACCTAACAGCACGAAACTCCAACACACGTATGTATGTAGGTAGGTCTCATTTTAGCTAAAAGCTGTCCTTCAAATTACTTCAGATATTGTATTATAAAGCAAAACCTCAACATTTTTGTATCAGGGCTGATTTGGCTTTTATACATGAGTGGATAAATGTGTTGGTACCCTTTGATTAAAGAAAGAAAATCCCACAATGGTCACTGAAATGACTATAATAATTAATTAGCTATTAATTACATTATTTGGATTAATAATAATAATAATAAAACACTTGACTAATAAAAAAATCAGACATGCTTTTGAATTGTGGTTCCACAGGACATAAAAAAAACAGTTTAAAAGCAGTCTAGAAAATATTGAAAATAATTTAACCACAACAACATGTTACACTAAAAAATCTGTAATTATCATCACAGGCGTCTTCAATCTTGCAGTCAGTCAATCTGAGTGTTTAAAGGGTGAAAAGCGTGTTTATCACACTGAACATGGAGCAGAGAAAGCAAAGGAGAGTTGTCTTAAGAGATCAGAAAGAAGATTCTAGACAAGTCTCTCAAAGGTGAAGGCTCTACGACCATCTCCATGAAGCATTTTGTTCCTGTGACTGCAGCTGCAAATTTTATTGTGAAGATTAGGGTCCACAGATCTGGAGCCAAAGAGGAAAACTGATGGCAAATTGAACACAGATAATAAGCAAAGAACCCAGAACAACTTTTGAAGGGATTCAAAGTGAACTCAAAGTTCAAGGTACATGAGTGCCAGATGGCAGCGTCATCATTTAAGCCAAAGTGGACGACTGAGAAGGATTTCACTTTTGAAAGCATATCATAAAAAAGCTCAACTAGAATTGGTCAAAATCCATATTTACAAGCCACAAAACCTTTAGGAGAATATCCTTCGAACATATGCAACAAAACTGGAGCTTTTTTGGTAAGTCGCATCAGCTATGTTCAAAGGTGAAGCATTTCTTGAAAATAACACTGTCACTGTTGTGAACATGGAAGAGGCTCAGTACCATTCTAGGACTGCTTTGCTGCATCTGTGCAGGTTACAATAAACTCTAAAATCTATCAACCCATTCTGTAGTGAAATGTGGGCCATGGTTCTTCCAACAGGATAATGACCCAAAACACAGAGCTCAAAATACCCCAGCCCCCCTAAAATCTTTGGTGAGCGACTTCTATTTCAACAGCTGTAAATCCATTCAAATGAAAGACTGGAATTGGAATGTAGTGTTTTTATTTCATTTTGAATTCCACATCCTAAATCACTTTATGCAGTCAGTCATCATTGTCAAGATAGTTTTATTTCAAACTGAACGAGAGAAAAATGACAGCCTGCAGAATTTTTTCACAGATAATTTGGTAAAATAGGAAAGTTTGTTTGTTCTAGAGGAAAGAAAAAAAAACTTTGAGCTTCAACTGACCCCGAAACAATGGTGGACTATGTTCAATACTCCAATAGAGACTGGTGCTGTTACGAAAAGATCACTACAATCCCCTCAGCATGCAAGCTCACTAATTGAAACTCAGCTGTGGGTGCTGCAGATATATCTTAAAATCAATTCTCAAGAAACAGAGAGAGAATTCCCGTTCTCACCTGTTTTTGCTTTTTCTTCTTTCTTTTCTTCTTTTTTTAAGTAAAGCACCTCTTCGCATTCCTCAAAGCCCTGAATAGATCTGTTCTCTTCAGCTGCAGATAATTGAATTGGATTTGTGGGATGAGCTGATACAGTAGCAACATCAAGGTATTGATCCCTGTTCCCAACGAGCTAAGTCAAGTATTTGCTGAAGGTACTTTTTTTCTGTCTCTCTCTCTCTCTGCAGATCTTAAAGGTACTAATGGTACTTTGTCACAAGTATTTTGCCAGAGTTGTTGTATTATTATCTCTGAGTCTGTTGCGAAGGTTTCTCCAGTGTGTTGTTATTTTAAGCACCAAACAGCTTTCAGATAACATTATCAAAGAATGGTTCAGGTTTAATTGACAAAGCAAGCTTTGTCCACCTTTGTAAATCAGTAACTTCATTTATGGTATCCATTTCCTGAATCATTATTTTGGACAAATATTTATTATTATTATTATTATTATTATTATTATTATTATTATTGGGGAGTCACCAAATCACATCATACATGTTCAGACACTATTACAGCTAACACCCACTCATAGTGGGATTGCTTCATTAACAAATTTTACTCCACTGCAAGGTGAGATGTGATCTTACTTTTTCTTTTTTTTTTTTTTTTTAATGGTTGACATGCTATGAATTACTGAACCCCTTGATAATGCATTTTAGACTGTTTTTTAAATTATAATTTTGATTTGCATGCATTTACAGAAGATGATAAAGACCAGATAAACCAGCTACCTGACCATCTCAACATCCTTTCTACTGTCTTCCTGTACTCTTTATTGCTGTGACCTGCTACATTATGAGTCTGAAATTTTTCATCCTGAAGTTGCTTGTGGTGTAATATTCAAAGGTCAGTCCTCTGTTCTGTTTGTTTCTTCATTTATCATTTCACCAGCTGCAATCCAGAGCACCCATACATTCCCCATTTTGTCCAAGGTGTTCAAGCAAGCACTCAATGAAAGAGGAAAAACTATTCATATTTTCTTCTGTAAATACACAGGATTTCCAAAGTGCATAAGCCCTTCAAAAAAAATTGCTTTACTTGAGAGCTGTAGTTACAGGTCTGCACTTTATCAGCCAAAAAAGTTATACACTTTCACATTGATCTACTTTTCATCTGCAACTAACAGAGAAGTGTACTTGTATGCTTTCCATATTTTCACGTTAAGTTGAATTCACTAGTAACCCTGGTTTGTGTGTCTGGAGCTAGATAATCCAGAGTATCTTGTTGATGAGTCTCAGAATTCTAGTTGATGTCAGATTATGAAAAAGCTTCTCTAGATAGGCTGGGGGCAGCACATTTAGAGCTCACGGTGTAAACCCGTGAGACATGAGTGGAGTGACTGCTACTCCCACTGACCCTTGGCTACTTCTCGTTTTTAGCTCTGGCAGCTCGTTTGTGAAGTTGCTTCTTAGTGGTCCAGTTAGACAACTTGGAAGGGTCCTGAAAGGATTCAAAGCAAAAGACACCATCAAACACCTACTTCAACAAACCCACTGTCATCTGGACAAAGCAGGCAGCACTGTGAGGATCATGTTCATTGATTTTTTTTTTTTTTTTAACTTAGGTCAAACTGTTTTACAATGTACGTTCAGAAGACACAGGTGGATGCCTCCACAATCACCTGGATTATTGACTACTGAACAAATGGAGCACAAGTTGTGAGACTAAATGTTTGCACAACCAGGTGGTCAGCAGCACAGTGGAACCACAGGGGACAGACCATAATCCCAACATTCATGTTGCACACCTCACATGTCCAGTCAAGAGTCCTATTATCTACAGAAATATTCAGATGACACTTTAGGAGACTGGTGGTCCACAGTATGGGAACAATCATCTCATTTTAAATGTGAATGAGACAAAGAACAAACACTATTTCCATCATGGGAGAAGAAGTGGAGGTGGTGGAGGAATATAAATATCTCAGTGTTTACCTGGACAGGAGTCTGGAGTGGAGATGCACCAGTGATGCTGCTTACAAGCAGGGACAAAACAGATTATTTCTTG
Organism: Zenarchopterus dispar; assembly: GCA_028564865.1. Taxonomy (NCBI): domain Eukaryota; kingdom Metazoa; phylum Chordata; class Actinopteri; order Beloniformes; family Zenarchopteridae; genus Zenarchopterus; species Zenarchopterus dispar. Next base: position 15,502 of record JAOWBL010012463.1, on the reverse strand, counting down.
AGGAAGTTTTAGGTCCTTTATTGTTACTACAAGATATAATTTTCCTTTGCGGATCAATAAAGTGTTGCTAAATTGAAAAGTCACTTGACCTTAGGAACCCGCCCCAGCAACAGGTGGAAGCTGATGAGCTAGAGACAGTCCAGCTGGTGTCGACTGGTTAGACTTGCCTGCCAAACCAGAACTAATTTCTTAATTCATTTAACAGCACGTTTTCTATGTCCCTTGACAGAGGGATTGCCACAGCAGTGGTACACACACAGATTTGGCAAGGTGTTTTACCCCAGATGTCCATCCCACTGCAATCCTGCAGGGAACAAGCAAACCACACACAGCACAATAAACCATACTATTTTCACAGCTAAGAAGTCAAGTCAAGACAGTGCTGAGCGCTAAGTAGCTAATGTGATGCCAGCTTTGCTTTCCATCAATCAGAAGACTACTCCCCCAAGCTTCATATAATTTTACCTGTGTGGTGATGATTCCCCACGTAGTAGTGAAGCTAAAGCATTTTACTTTGGTTTTTTTTTTTTTTTTTTGAATAGGATTTATAAAACATTGTAAATTACTTTAATCAGACAGGTGTATTTCTTCTTAAATCAGGAGTAGGATATCCTGGTCTTCAACAATCACTGTTCTGCATGTTTCAGATGTTTCCTTGTAATAACATACCTGAATCTAATTAATGATTGTCAGTATTTTGTCATCAAGGCCTGCACAAGTCTTTTAATGACACAGTCATTTGTATCAGGGTGTGTTGAAGCAGGGAAACAACTAAGACATGCAGGACACTGGCTCTCGAGGACCAGGATTGACTACACCCGGACTAGAGCAAATGTGACTGCATCGTGATAAAATGTGGTTCATGGAAATTTATGATTATACACCAGGGCAGATTATTAAAGATGATTTTGTTTTTCAAAGTCGCTAACTTTCAATGCAAGAGAAGTTTATTTCTATAGCACATTTCATGTACAAGACATTTCAAAGCGCTTTATAAAAGCAAAAAGAATGTGCATTAAAAAGTTTGAAAATCAGCCTAAAAAAATTAAAGAGCAAGACACAAGTTAAAAAAGAATAAATGGACAAAATGCAAGAAATAAACATTACAGGTGATGAAAAATGCACCAACTTTGAATCTTGACTGGACAGAGACTGGCCTGCCAACTACTTCTTAAAGCAAACAGTTTACATCTTGTTAATCCCTTAACCAACCTTTGGCTTTGTATGCTTAAATAAATGTATTTTTCCAATATTAACCATTAAATAATTTAAAAAACACAGATAAGAAGGAGTGGAGTGCAACTTTACCTTAGCAAGTAGCCTATGATTGAGCTCTTACAGTTTGCAGGTTTGTGGATTTGTAAATCTTGCACCCAGCAGCAGCAGCAGACTCATAGCTTTTAACTCATGGACTGTGTAGGCACTGATTCCATAAACCAGATAATTCACTATGTCAAGGCATGTGAGAGGTGGTAGTGCCTCTGGGTCTTTCTTTCCTTCTGCGCCTGGCTGGTGGTATGGATTGATGTTATTAATCTTAAGCAGTTTCTTAAAATACCACTGTTTGCCGCTGGTATTTAGCTTCTCCTCTTAGTCCCTTTACCTTAAACGTTTCCATCTCCATTTCTTCCCAAGAAATGAGGGCTTATGTGTGTGTTGGCATGCAGTGTCAACATGCTTGCCATGTTAATATGACCAGTGATGACATGTGAGAAAACCTCCATTCTTTGAAGACCTGGATATAATTCTCTCCGCAAACTATGTAGATGCCTGCAAATGGCCCATGCATGAACTGAGTCTCTGCCACTTATAATCATGTCTGAATGAAGCTTGAGGAACATTAACAGAAAAATGACCACTGTATAAATGACTGAATGCCTTTGCTTTAAATGTTTGATGAAGCCATTAAAGTTACATGCCCTGTTATAAAAAGACTATATATGTAAAGGAAAAAAGACAGGGCTCTAAATAAAGCCTTCATGAACATGTAAGCAAAACTCCACATGACAAGTATCTATCTGTGGGGACAGAAAGGCTCCCACCATGCTTTACTTAAACTTGTGTTGAGTTCACCCCAAGGTATAAAGATACTTTTATTTAGTGTCAAAAGTCAACTTCAAAAACACTAACAGCAGAGCTTAGCAAACAAACTAAAACAGGATCATTAGAAACTTATAATACCAGTTTTAGGCTAAACTTGAACTTTTCATTGGTGCCATTTTATTCAAACATTTTGCAGCATTAGAAAGAAAACATAGTTTAGAAATCAGCCATTAGGCCTACTTTCAAAGTTTCTTTTTTTTTTTATAGCTGAATGTTTTAAAGACATCCAGAACACAGCCTGAAATAATATTTATGTTTTTGTTCAAACAATAATGCAAGATTTAGTGGGAGAAAGCAGTATGATGCTGTGAAAGAAAAATAGCTTCCAAACAGAAGAATTTTCTAAAGCCTCATCACTGTTCCTAATCTTTTCTAATGTGATTCATTTACCTAATTAAAAGACCTCACAAGGCTAAACAATGTGGTGAAAGGCTCTTTGATTGCTGGTGGAATCAGTTCATATGAAAAAAAAAAAAGGGATGCCACCGGCTGTGGTGGGATGATGCAACAGAATTTTCCTCAAGCAGCAGCCTCTGGAACAAGTCCACCGGCTCTGTCAGCGTAGTAATCCAGTAACTGTACAGTGGTCTCTAAGTAAGACAGATGCAGAAACTCAGATGGCTAGAGACACCTGGGATATGATGGATAAGCTCCATCACACAGAGGCTGTAGGACATCTAATGCAGCTGACACACTGTTGTCTGCTTCAGCAATATATTAGTTGACAGATCATTCACAGCTGTCAAGGCACAATTGATGCTTTGCAGCTTTTTGATCAACACACCCTACCATCCAGACTTTTTTGGGCAAAAACTTGTACATTCACTTATGCACTATGGACCAGTGATATTCCCCTCTACTAACAAGCTTTCAGAGCATAACTACTGGCCTTCAGCACTTTTTAACTGTGAAAGATAGATCTGGTTACTCTTCCTTACAATCGAACAGTGTGAGAAGTGCAAAATTGCATATTTAAAATGATAGAGAACCTGGTATTGGATACAACTTTTAAGGTTTGTGTTTGTGTGTGTAAAATCTCTTAAAACAAAGAAGTGTGTATGTGTTCTTGTGTTTGTTAGTTCATCGTTATTTTTTTTCTGATATAATTACTGACTTATCTGAACCAGTAACACTTCATTTTTAGTATCCCAGTAAGGACTTGAGCTAAGGTGTGTACTGAGGTTTTATTAAGGGTTTGATATGAAAAGTAATTGCTAAGATTAAGGCTGGGATTTGACGTGTGATATAGAAAATAACGTACACCAGCAAGACACAGCCTTGAGTATTGTTGCAGGAAAGGTCACAGAGGCAGTTCTGAGTGCAAATGTTGAGGGGTAAATTAAGCCTGGATAATTGAAAGTGAAAAAAGTTATGTCACTGCTCAGAAAATGGCTTGATTAATCTAATATCAGCAGAGAAAATTAGATCGTGCGAGTTTTTTCACTTATAATAAAACCAGTCCTCCTGGTACTGGGAAGAGATACTGCACAATTTGTACTTTTGTGCAATTTAAGACCATTAAGGCCAGACAACAATTTTTATTTTATGTTATTTTATTTTTACAAAAGCCCATAATGTGCAACATGATGTGGGGATTGAAGGGGTTCTCTCATTTGTATCATGTTGGCATGGATTACTTCCAACAGCTTAGTCCCAACTTTGCTTTCAGAGAAAATGTTGAGGATTTTCCAAAAGATTGATTTGGTGTAGAAGTTACGTAAACTTCAAAAGAGAAACTGCAAGGAAGAAATTGATGAACATAATGCTGACAAGTTATTTGCTGTGGAATAAAGAACATCTACTGAATCCTGTTGTGAATAAAAAGGTAAATGACAACATGATTTTATCTCTGCTTAACCACTTAGTCTAAACTGTGCTGGAATCATAAGTACTGAAAAGCATTGACGCTTTTACTTACAGAAAGACAACACCTGGTAACCCCACTGAAGGTTGTGGGGCGATCGCAAAATCTTCGATGGGCTACTAAGATCTGTTGGATCTTACTGTGATATAACAAAGAGGCCACAACCTATAAGCAGAAACAATGTTTGTATGTGTGTGTGTGTGTGTGTGTGTGTGTGTGTGTGAGAGAGAGAGAGAGAGAGCATGAATTGTAGCCCTGTGTGATGATCATTGTGAATAAATAATGCTCTATAAATATTTATTTTCAGTTGGTCTTGCCTCTCATCTCAGCAACCTCCATGGACCTAAAGGAGCAAAAACGGAGGAGGAGACATGTAAACGTTGATGTTATTTTCTTGAGCACACAGCGATTGAGATTAAGTCAATCTTAAACTGCAGGTTGCAGCACAGCTGGAGAGGTTACATGGCTTTTTACATCACATATGCGTTTAAGACAGGGCTAAACTCTAAACTTCAAATAAACAAGTCACACTGTAATTAGCTCTATACATGTGCCAGTGTGGGGGACGATTTTGTCAACATGAAATCGGCCCAAATGTGCAAGTGTCAAGAACTAAACATTAAGTCTCGGAATCACAGATTGAATTGTCATTATGTTTATGTATTATGGCTGGTGGGTTGCTACAGCAAAATATTCATGAGTTTTCTTCTGACTTCATTGTCTTAATATTTTTAGTGTTCAATACTCTATATGTTCTTTTTTTATCCTTTGCAGGTAAAAAGGCTGTCGTAGAATATTTCCACAACAACCAATTAGATCTGCATCCTTTTATTTCAAAGCAGCACTTTCATGTCACGCATATGAGGAGAGACAAATATAACCATGGTTGGGTGGGAATGCTTCACCTTTCACTGATGGAAACTCTAAAAAAGTGCAACATGACTCTCAGTTGCTCTTTAAGCTCAGAGGAAATCAGGGCATTTCACATCTCATTTAATTCACCACAATGCAGATTTATACAAGTTTATGTATGCAACAATGACATTCAACTAGTACTAATAAAATGACATCTCTGTAGGGAGCAAAGCATAAGCAGCATGAATGACCTTGCATCAGACACGTTATCCTCTGCAACCAGCAGATAGTTATTTTGGACATACATAAATGGCATAAATATTCAGGCTTATATCAGGTATCATTCAAAACAGTGTGAAATACAAAAAATTTCACGTCTGCCAATTATAAAGACCACTTTTAGTGTTTTTTTTAAAGCTTTCATTTGTCCAAAGTGATTATAAAGAACAAAAGATAATAGAAATGAAATGTGGTCAGACTTTTTATCACTACCACTAAACTCAGAAGTGCAAACCAATGTAACTGCCTTGCCACCAGTGGCAATCAGTGACAGTTAACACAAAAAAGCGGCAAGGTTTTATAATATCCCAGGCTGTATAATAAGAACATAGGACCTTTTTTTTGACATTTTCTTTAACACTGACAACACTAACACTGTCTTTTTTTAATATATACCACTGGTAAAGGAGGGTTTTTTCACATCTCCTTGAAGACATCCACCATCACTCCTTCAGCTAAAGTGCACCCAGTGTCCCTTCATGGTGAAGCAACCCTGTGACATTCACTGCCATCGTGAAGAAATGCTTTCAGAAGTTGGTTTAAGTGCTGTGGTACAAAAAGTATGGTTGCTTTTTTGTGAAAAGCATTTAGTGTTCTACATTTGAACTTAACTGCTCAACCTGAATGTATAATAATAACAATAATAATAATAATAAATATAGAGTCACATCTATCCATCCATGTTCTATACCCGGTGAATACATCAACAAAGTCACATGGGTCTGATGGAGCCTATCCCAGCTCATGACAGACAATAGACAGGGATATACCCTGAACAGCTCTCCTGTCCATCACAGGGCCACGCTGAGGGACAAACAACCATGCACGCTCACACTTACACCTAGACTCACATCAGCTTTTTAAAAGCTGCAGTTCTACACATGCAGAGGTGGCTCTAACCCTGAACCTCTACTATATGTCACATAACGTAAGAGTAAACATAACACCTATTATGAACTCTGTTTTTTGGTATTTTTGTTACAAGTTAAAGATTTACAATGTCCAATTAATAAAAAGAAAAAAGTGTACAAGAGCACCAGTGGTGCAGAGAGGGTCAACTCACCAGTGCCTGAAATATTGTACCCAGTAGTGGAAAACTTTCATTACAAGGGAGTATTTTCTTTCACCATAATCACACAGAGCAGTACTGATGAGCAGGGGAGGAGAGCTCAGAGGCCGCATTAATTAACCCAGCATGCATGTTTTTGAACTGTGGATGAAAACACAGCCAGAGTACCCCGAGCGAGGCCACTAAGGTACTGGAAAACCTACAAACTCCACATATAAAAGCTTGGGCTGGATTAGAACCAAGGACCTCTCTCTGATGAATGTCCTCACTGAACTGACCACATACACACATACACATACACACACACACACACACATATATATATGGGGGGGATGATGGCGTGGGAGATAGAAAAAATACATTTAATTACCAGCACTACTAAAACCAACAGCCTGTCAGTAACAGCTATTCTTTTTTCCTACTTCTGGTATAGCCACTAACTCAAGTGTTCAGCTATTTTTACTTGCACATCCTTACTATTTAAAATACTGTTACTTTATTATTCTTTTATTTTTACCTTTGGATGACCAGGAAAACTATCCTCAGATAAAACACTTCTTTCAGAAGGAAGTCGTGGCCAAAACAGCAGTACGATGAAGAAATTACACACATGCGACGAATACACAAAATGCATGGATAACTCACAAAATAGTCCCCTCATAAAACATGAAATCTTAAAGTAGTCTACTGGACCCATGTGGGTTTTGAAGCTCATGAGATATATTTATGCTGGAAAGCCATTTCTTTGCACTTGTGCAAGACTTTATTTCAGAATGCTGCATGAAAGACTGTTGCAGAGCCGAGGAAGGCAGAAGAGAGAATCTTCTTTTTAGTTCACACATGAGTTCCCCAGTGACTGTGAAAATCATATTTGATTTGGTAAATTTGATCAAATCAAACAACACTGATGAGGTTTTTTATTTGCAGTCAGTTGGAGCTGCAGGCATGCAGTGAGAGCTTTGTGTCAGGTTTCACTCCCTCCCTCCCTGAGTCTTGAGGGCTGTTCTACATCATTCAGCTGACTCGCCATGGGTGGATACCTGTGGCCCTTCGTTATGACCCCATTCAGTCAGACCGGCTTCCTGCCAGCACCTTTCCCAATGTCTCTGCTCACAGAACCGGAAAACAACACAACAGCTCCTAATCACCAGCACTTCACAATTTCTGCAGTCTGCTGAGAAGATTATGTCTTTCAAGCCAGAAAGGAGGGGCGGGGGGTGGGATGGGGGGCTGCTAACATGGGGGGCCTGCTAGCATGTGATATGACTGCATGTAGCCTCCACATTTAAATGTTGCTTTCACCGCACAGTGGAAAGACAAATGATTCAAAAGCTCCACTCAATTAAAAAATTATTCAGGAGATTATAATTCTAAAATAAAGTGTCAACACCCATTCCTCAAATCAACTTCTTCAGTCTATTGAAATAATAATGTTGGTTAAATTTAATCTGGTGTGTTTCCTGAAAATGTGGCTATATTAAGAATTTATACATTGGGTGATGATTTGACTGAGACCGGATACTTGAACTCCACGTGGAGCAGCACATCCCTTCTGACCTGGAGAGGACTTTCCAGCCTCTTGTGACTGAGAACCATGGTCTTAGACTTCAAAGTGCCTTTTGTCACCTGCACAGTGCTGAAGATCGCGGCTCAGATCTGCCCCATGGCAGAAGTAGTCAAAGTTAAGAACAGAATCACAGAATTCAACTCCTAAAATGAACTAGCAAAGTATGAAATGGCATGACTTGGTTATCTTTCCTTTATCCTAAAATATCCTAAATCCATGGGGCAGATTTTTCAATGTTATGACTGAAAATGATGTCAAACTAAATCTTTATACATTTTAAGAGCTAGAACCACAAATTGTTTGTCATCATTCTGTAAACAAAATCAAAAAGGTGAAGTTCTTACTACTCCTGAGTCTAACTTTCCCACAATACTAATGCTTGGGACTTACAAAGATTAAATCAGTATAATTCATAGTTTCCCCTGTGTCTTTTTATTATTTCAGTAATGTTTTTAGGAATAATTCAAGTGGGCTTCTTCAGGAGAGTTATTACGACTTATGCTCCTGCTGCAAATTTTAACAGGAGCGACTAGACCGTAAACTTGTCCTATGTAATATTTCTGCTTTGACCTCGAGTTTGTCTGAGCATATATTTCAAGATCTTAACAACTGTGTTGATGTCTTTGTGAGTACTTCTGCAAAAGTTGAAATTCAGCCAAAATATGACACCCCCAGTTCAGAGACTTTCATCTTTCAATGAAAGCGTATCCTCAGAGCTCAATGCTGTCCATTTGAAAACTCCATTTGTTTTTTTTGTCAGTTGTTTAAACATACATACAGAGCACATACATACTTTTGTAAGTTTCTTTTTTAATTTAAAAATAGAAGAGATGGGTATCAGGGAAGCTGCCAGTGGTGTGTATGTTGAATGAATGAGTGGTTTTACATTTAGAGCCCTCAATTACAGCCAGTTATTTGGAGTCCTGAGATAACTATACTAATTAGCTTATGCAGACAGTGATATAAAAAAGTTTTTCCACATCACACCCTTTGTTAAAGTAATATGGTTATACTACACTCTCCACATGGCACCCTGCAGTACAGAGAAGAAGACGCTTTAAAAGCCACTCTTCAGAAAACACACAGGATGTAGTAGGGGATTGTCCAATTCTTAATGCCTGTGCAGCAGATGTCGATGGACTTGAGTCGAGTGTCTGTCTCCAAACCCATAACCAATAACTATAAACAGAGGTATAAGTGGAAAAGGAGACTTTTTTTTACTCTATCCTTGTAGTGTCTTGACTCAAACATGCTATTATGTACTTTGAGCTAAAAAAAAAAAAGAAAGTTATTTAGTCATCTTTATATTGTAGAGCAAAAATGTTAACATTTTAGTCTAAATTAAGAATAGTATCAGTGCAAGTGTTGCTTTGTCTTGTTATCAGCTCATTGCTGTTTAAATGCTGCTTTCACACACTTGAAGTGATTTTCTCATTTTTCAGTTGTAATTAGTTGTATATTACTTTCGCCAAGTCTTGTTTGTGTGTGTTTTTTTTTTGTTTGTTTGTTTTTTTACTCTGCATGTTCATGGTGGATGCTGATGTCACTCTGCAACAAACTTAATTTTGTTCTACAAATTTAATTTATTTAGTTGGTGGAACTAAGGAAATTAGTTTGTCAAAAAAAAAAAAAAAAGAAGAAAAACAACTCTTGAATGTGTTCAAGATCCTGTGGCTCCTGAAAAAGAAATCTATCAAAGCCTGCCTATAACAGCAGTACTTCAACAAAGCTGCTTTATTTATTTACCTATGTACCTATGGCTTCTCTCAGAATTAAGAATTAAAATATGAATAATGCAAGAACTCAGTTGTGTGTTTTATAACTGCTTGCTAGTGATCCCCTTCAGTTGCCAGTGATTTTATAAATGTTTGTTTGTTTGTATTTTTTTGTAACACATATCTACAGCAGTGGCCAAAGGTTGTGTCAGGGATATAAATTTTCTGTTTTAATAGTTTTTGTTGCTTCCCTTCTTGTGCGGGCAGTGCACATTGTTTTCTAAACTCTTTTTTTTTAAATGAGTACATGTACATAAATATAATATAAATGAAAAGCACGTCACTGTAATAAAAAAAGTGCTTAGTTACAAAAACCTACATTTACCTGTATTTTGGGCCTGGCACCATGAACAAATTTCAATATTTTAGCAAACAAATTTCCAGCAGAAGGGAAATTATTAATCTATACCACCTTTTAATTGTGATTCACTAACAGGAGACTGGTTTACAAGGAAGACAGTCACGAAGGCAATATCTACTTATTTAATGGATGGTTACCCTCAAATAAACTCATGCATCATAGCGTTGCACCAAAATAGCCTCACCTGCAAGGAAATAGCTTCTAAAAATAGTGCCCCAGAGATAACTTTTTACTGCATTATCAAAAATGTCAAAGACTGAAAGAACGCTCAGTACTTCCAAGAGTGTCCCCCAAGCACCAGGACGGTTTCCTTGTGAGGATTCAGCTATGGATCGTGGCCTGTGCAAAGTTTGTTCAGCATTGGTGGGTGCAAATGTATCTCCATATATATACAAAGACTTTTGGACAATGGCCCGGTGTCAAGAAGGACAGAAAAGAAGCTACTTGTCTCCAAGAAAAACATCCATAAAAGAATTCAGACTCTGCAAGTTTAATAAATATTGAACAGCACAAGACAGCGGCAGTTACTTTCTGAGATGAAGCCTCTTCCAGCTGATTGGAAAATCTAGAAAATTGATTATCTGCAGACAAAATGGTCAGTGCTTCAGTGTGTCCTCAAAGCATGTTGATATGTGTCATGTCAACATTTACTGGAACATCCAAAAATACTGCTGTGGATCAAATAAATAAACAAATAAATGGTATCAAAAGGTGCTCCAAAAGAGACTTCTTTCATCAATCCAGTTCTAACGTGCTGATGGTCCACAGACTTCCCAGCATGATGGAGCAGCATGTCATAAGAGAAAAGTGATAAGGTGGTTCAGACATCACAGTAATGAATGTTGGACCTGTGGCCTTGAAATTCCACAGTACCATCAATAACCAGTGGGCAATCCTCAAAAAGCAGGTGGATAAGCAGAAAATTACAAATGATGATAAATTCTGGAGTAACCAGTTTAAATTGCAGACGTTTGTAGGATCCGTATTTCTGTGTGCTTGTGTTTCCCTTTTCTCTGCAGGTGGGGCGTGGCTGAGTAATTGGAGCTCCTCCTCACCTGTTCCTCTTCCACACCTGGTCCTCATCTACTCATCAGCTGCAGCTTTATAACCCCGGGTCAGACTTCCACTCCTCGCCAGTTTGTCCTGCTTCTAGATTGTCCTTGGCTCTCCAGTGATCTTCGTCCTGCTCTTCTCGGCTTGCTTGGTGTTTCCTGTTCTCCTGGGCTTCAGTGCTCTTCTTCATGTGGTCTGGCTCGGCTCGTCTTCCTTGGTCCTCCTCGTCTGTTTCCTGTCTCTCCTGGACTCCTCCGTTGCCTCGTGTGTCCCTGTTTGGATTATGTCGTCTCTGTTCAATCCGTATTGTGGGTTCTGTTCTGTCTAAGCTCCGGCTTAACAGAAGTTTTGAAAAAGATGGGTCGGCATTTTAAATATCAACAATTATTCTGATGTATTTTCCAATAAAAACCTTTGATACCTGAGTGTTCTTCAATATGCCATGGAAATTTCCTATTATAGTATCCAAGTATAACAAACAGCAAATCTTGCAAAATACTAAATTTGTATTAGTGTGAAGTTTTAGCCACAACCAGAACTTCTTACAAGATACTGTTAAAACAGGTCATTAATGTAGATTAAAACATTGCTCTGTATGTAAATATGAACATGACATTCTGAGTGTAACTGGAGTATACCATCGATACTTTAAAAGTTCTCTGCCTGACATCAGTCACACCTCCTGTTCACTAAGACGTACTTGCATATTCACTTGCTTTGATGCACTAACCACATATTAACTGTGTTGCTTATTGCATTTTACATTTTGTTCATTTGAACCAACAGCATTTGAGACGCTACTGCTTTTGAAAACCTCATAATGTTCAGTTATCTCCTTCTGTTGCTTTGTTATGCTAATGCAGCACACATGAAGGGGATTGCTGTGATATAAATCACTCAGAAAAGAAGTAAAGTCACACTAAAAGATTCTAATTATGTTCTTCTTACAGCTACAATAAATTAGCATTAATCAAGCAATACATATACTGCCCATTTCACATGACCTATGAGCTGGTACCAGCGGATGCCTCAGTAGAGAAACTTTTGATTTTATTTTTAAGTTCTTGTCTGGTGGTTGCTTTAGACCTCGGTGTCTGACTTCAGTCATTCTCTGATAAAGCTGACATCTGAACATTTAGGAGAATAAATTAAAAGCACTTAAAAATAATACTAACTTTGTCCTGAGTTTCTGTCCAGTGTTATCATGATGTGATGAATTTTGAGAAAAGTTCCATAGCCAGGAGGCTGTATTGCAGATGCAGTTGCATTAGCTGCATCATTATAAAGGGTTTAGATTGAAGGAATATTATTTTTGGAAGCTATGCTGGGGTGTGCTTACTGTTAAACTGGATGGAGAAGCGGGGTTTGGGGAACAGTGAATCTAACTGTAAATCTAACAATTGTATGAGCTGTTTTTAGTGCAGTAGCATGCTGAGATACGGGTTATATGCTGACAGGTGCCAGGCAGCTGCCATTCATCTAAAAAGGAACAAAATCAAACCTAAACCTGATGCATGATCTGTTTTGTAATGTGTGTGCTGGAAGAGGCCACTGGTGGCAACGTCAAGCTACACAAGCATAATGCGAGCTTACTTTATTTCATATTCATGATTGGTTCTGTACTTTGACTTAGGTGACCTCATATAGTATACTGATTGCAAAAAACAGTGTTATGGGATAATACAGCGAAAGAACATGAGATTGGTGGTTGGAGGATTAGTCAAAAAGCAGGCTATTTGAATATCCTGACCTTTGCTTACATATTAAGCATAAATCAGAAGTACACTCATTGTTTTTGACTTGTTTACTTACCTTTTTCTGGTGGTAAAAGGCTTTCTGATGTACGAGTTAAGTCAGTGGAGTTCATTCTTTCCCCGCCATTCGCAGAGCAACATTTGCATTTATAATATACAAGGACTGAAATATCATGCTTTCAAAATGGGATTTGGTGAGTTGCTGTCCTTGGTAGTTAATGGAAGATGAGCGAAACATAAAATCCCCTGAGATGACTTGGCCTGATGAAGTGGGGTAACTTTTCAGTTCTGCATAAATATGTGCAGGTTGGCAGTGAGAAGCAGATTAACTAGCTAATGGCAGACTATCTGAGTGCTTAAATGTATCTTAAATGAGCCTTTCATTTCAGGCTCATTCTATTTGCCTTCACTTTGCAACTTTACTGAAAGGCCACAGGAAGTGATCGTGATGAGGGGGCAGGGCAGGGAGGAGACACATACAGATACGAACTGTGCTAGAAACAGGCGACGGGCATTAATGTGGTGACACCCTCAAATATCACTGCATGACTTTCTCTGTCTCTGCAATGAGCTCTTTAATATTCTTTAATGTCACATCTTCATGGGGGGAAGAGCAGTTCACACATTAATCTTTCATCCTTTCCTCAGAGATGAAGGAGGGCTATGTGATAAGACAAAGCAAGATTTCCATAATTGTTTTCATATGTTGGTGCCCACACTGTTATATACAATGCACAATATCACAGAACATCTCCTATATATTGATGCACTAAACTCTCTTTATATGAAATACTTTAAAAATCAGCAATAAGCCAACTTTATGAAAAAAGTCAAACATATACAGCACGTATTGCTGTAAAGCTTTTAACTAATGTGCCATAACTTACAAGAATGTTGTCATATTTTACAAGCTTAGGCAAGACTGGATTTATGTGACCTGAACACAGCCTTCTTGAGTCAGAGATGTTTCTAAACAGAACCAGCTCTACCTCTTCTTATCCCTCCCACTTAGGCCACCACCTGGTTGACCCGTTGTGATGTTACAGATCTGTCAAATCACACACAAGCAGACTCATAAAAAGCTCCCCCCTCTGGGCTTGCTGTTCCATAAACAAACATCAACCCCATCTTAAGAAATTCTATACTGATTGATAATAAAAGTAAAACAAACACTGCTGTGACTATTTTAATGCCAATATTTTGTATTTTAATTTAGCAATTTAATGCTGCTGTCTTAAGGAGAGCACCTGATTTCTTTGTATTACATAAAATGACATTAGTATATTCTAAACCCTTTTAAAACCACTTTCCAGTGCCACTCTCAGCTAGTGCCTATCCCTTTCTAACAAATAATTCAATCCAAAAACATCCCAAAACACAGTAAGATGAGCAAAAATGAAATGCTGTTTATTTTAGCTATCTGTTTCCCTAAGTTGACATTGTAATTAGGAAATGGCGGTTAAAGCAGAACTCATTTAAAAACATGACAGAAAACATGAATCACAAGTTCTCATATGCTTAAACTGTCACTGCAATTGACATCTTTAGAAAAAGGGGGGAAAACAATTGACTAAGCGCCTTCTACTCTATCACCATTGAAAAAAAAAAAGAATCTATTTTCTACACCTGCTTCATCCTGGTTAGGAGCCTATTCATGCTGTCATTGGGTAAGAGGCAGGAGAAAGCCTTGACAGGTTGCCAATCATTCACAAGAATCCTATAATAATCCTCCATGCCTGAATGAAACTAAATTAGTCAAGTGTCTAACCTGTATAAATCATTGCTTGGACACACTTCCTCTCTGTCCAAGCCAAAATCTACAACTTAAGGATAAAATTATAGTATAAAACCAAACAGAAAAGTCCTGTTACCTTTTTAGACAATATAATACCCAGAAAAAAAAAGATAAACAGAAAAAACATTTTAAACTCTGGCATGAACGCTTGAACATCTTTCTCCAGTGGGACAGCCCTACAACCTTGAAAAGATGAGAAAAAATACATTTTTTAAACAATTCCATTAAGAGTATTATCAAGGTTCAATTTTTTAAAATTTATTTTCTCTTTTAGTTATTTTGATTTTGCAAAAAAAAAAGAAAAAACATACACTACATGGTTTTTTGCAAAAGCAACCATGCCTAAAGGTATTTTTGTCCTATGTTGTCAAATTAAAAACAATAGTTTGGGAGTAAAGAGAATGGAAAGGATTAAGACCAAAGAGGAGATTTGTTGATGTGGTCACAGAGGATATGTTGTTGGTTGGTTTGACAGAAGATGATGCAGAAGAAAGATTAAGATTGAAATGATCCACTGCAAAGGTCCATCAAGGAAAAAGCCAAAAGAAGGGCAATTTAAATGATGTTTCTGGATTTTATGTAATGGACCTACAAAAAGATAATTAATGGACCTACAAAAAGACAATTAAATAGTGAAATGAGTACCTTTGATGAAAACAAGACAAAGCATAATCTATGTTTACAGTTCCTGCATGAAGTTACTTATCTGTTTTTCACTGATCTGGCCCATATCCAATATCCAATTCAATGCCAAATGTAGTGGGAACCAACACATAAAATCCAAGAATCAAAACCCAAAATCTAAGAATGAAAACCGTAGAACCTATAACCAGAAAATCACAATCTCTAACCGAGAGTGCAATCATCTTTCTGGGGTACACCTTTTTTCTTGCCATTATTTTTAAAACTGTCTTTGTTTTTGAACCATCTTTCTCAATCATGTGTTTTTGTTTGTTTGTTTTTTTTTTTTTTTTTTTTCAGTTCTAGAAAGAATGTCAAATTAGTGCCAATTTACAATGGGGTGGCA